>JAPEVF010000319.1:0-50304 GCA_029747585.1 Pleurotus djamor | reverse complement strand
GTGAGCCTCCCCGAGGCTCAGTACACGGACAGAGAATAGCCATTGCGACACTTCAAAGACGCAAGCTGGACGTTTCTGAAACCACTACAGACGAAGAAAGCCGCCAGACAGAAGGAGGATAAGTTGTTGAGGTGGCGCGTGGAACTTGAAGCTTGAATATTGAATGGTCTGGCGGTCCATTCGTACTATCCTCTACAGGATTGTCTCGTACAATGCAACCCGTATTCTACCATGTCGCTCAAAGTTCACGAAATCTCCATTCCTAGGTGTTCATGCCATCCGAATACCATCTGAACCATGACATACTGTGGACGTAGATGAGAGTCTCAACTCCCTTTTCCCCCATTCTACGCCCCTCGCTCCCTGCCTCCCCAAGGATCAAGCAGGTGAAGCCCTCGAGCATCCTCGGGCGTTTTCTTTGCTGATTCCCTTCGTATTTATCAAGTTACTCGTAAGCAAACGTATCTAGGGCTTCAACCTTCCACTCATTCCCGTGTCCAGACCGTCCGCAAAGATCATAGAAAGTGTAGCCATGATAACTCGGTAAGCTCCATCTTCGTGGTCGCACGTTGGTCTCATCAAGACAAGACTTCTACAGAACACACGCGTCATGGTTTGCCTCGCCCCTGGTAAACCCGTCATCCGGATCTCTCAAATTCGCATCGCTTGTAATTGCTGTGTATCAATGAGGCTCTTGATGTCGCTCAAGGTACTCACCCCATCCATGATGCGTACAATCGAACTGAAATTCATTTTAACAGTTTCACGATACACCATGGTTCCAGGTTCCTGGTACGCGATAGCTCATCCAGGAACCCTCGATGGTTGAGAGTGTCCACTTCACTCCGGCTCACCGCAGCGAAAATTTCGAACCCGGTTGACCCGGCCTATACCTTTCAGGAAGAGGAGCCGCGATGGCTGTAGCCACCATGGGACTATCGCCTTTCGAAGCGACATTGATGACCTCCTTCGTTTTTATAGACCAGTATCCAATATTCAGTCCGCGCCCGCGCTGACAGCTGTGGTTCGTACGCTTCAGAATTTGATGTGTATCTTTCACGTCGCCCCGTTGAAGATTTTAAGAATCGTTCCCACGACGACCGATTGTTCAATTCTATCAGACCCGAGAAGCTTCATGAAGCTGCGACTGCTGACTCCAACGGCACTGGTCGACCCATCGACAAGCTAGCGAAAGCCCTCCAATCCTCCACAGCCAGTAACCTCGTGTTTGACCTCGCAGCCTCGATGACTGTTTTTGTGCCTTCTCTCGTCGGTTTTGATGCGACTAGTGATGCGATCAAACGGAATGAGGTACTGCCGGATGTTGGAGAGGTAAGCTACTTTCGTCATCATTTTGATCAATCTCTCATATAGTTCGCGCTCGCAAGACATGGTTGACCTATGCAGGGAACTGCAAAAGACGAGATAAACCTCAATTACGTCATTGGACAGTAGGTCCCTTCAACTCCCTTCCACCTTTTCAAATTGCTATATTATGATATACGGTTGGATTATTTGAACATGATTGAGGAATACGCCTTCAGTTCCTCGCGTAAATCATCTGGAGGATTGTCTCGTGATGGCAGCGTGACCTCCTTGATGGGAACACCGTGGCTCATTCGCTCTCGCAGAACTTCTTTGAGTACGAGGAGGTCATCGAGACTGTGAGGACTTGGCGGATGATGGCTTGCTGTCAAGCGAAGAGTGTGTAGATGAGGGTTGGGCATAGCACCGTGAAACGGAGTGGACAGGGCGGTCAAAAAGTGGAACGTGTCAGATGAGCACCAGAAAATTTGGAGGTGTGAAAACAAAGGGAGTATTTCTAGAAGGACTGTAGCGATGGTCGGTGCATTTGTGGTCGTAAGATCCAGCTGAGTTATTCTTTCGAAAGGCAACAGTGAGCAGAGCTGAGAATTTGACATCGGAATCGCGGAATTGCCCCTCATGGCGAGGTAGATGTGTAGTATTTGCAGCGAATACAAAGAAGGATGGGTTAGATCCACGCAAAAGGACTTCGGATCGAGTTTTAAAGCAACACGAAGCATATGCGGTAGCTTACTCCAAGAAAGCAACCTGTGAAGAACTGAAAGATGATTGGACGAGAGCGACTCGACTCCAAGACAGGAGATGGATATTTGGGTGGCAGAAGGAATGTCGAGATGGTCGAACAGGGTGATCTCTTGCATGGTTGCCAGGCAGAGTGCGATTTCGCGTAGCTTCGGAAGCTGGATTCGTAGGTCGGCGTAGCTTGACCTTTCCTGTGAAAATACATCGGTATCAACGTTGACTTTCTCCAAGTGAGGAGCCTCTTGTAAGGCTTTGAGAAACCAGGAGGATATACCAAATGTATCTGGGTTCTGAAGCTGATTCATGGAGGCGAGAAGTTCCCTGCCGAAACGGTTGAAGAGAGAGGTCCTGCTCGTGACTCGTGAGCCGACGTAAGGCAGGCATGTTTGGCCAGGGTGCGGACTTGTGCACCGAGGTCAATTCCTGTACGGCATGCAGTGTCAACTCTTGTAGCCTTGGAAGGCCTTGTGGTGAAAGAGCCATGGAAGCCAGCTCAACATCCTTCAATCGTATCTCAAGGGAATGGATTCGATGCGATATAGATGATATAAGGGTTGGGTATCAAGAGGTGCGTGCTCCATGTCCCAAGCAATGTCCAGTGGTACATCTTTGCATCTCTGAAGCATCGCGTGAGCGCGGTTTGGATCCGATAATGAGATTGACGACCATAGACGGGGATTCTCATGTGCGACGTGACGCCAGTGTGTACATACGTGCGTCACGTATATCCAAGATCCTACACCGAGAACTTTCCAGTGTGATGATAGGCGGTCGTACAGCCCGTCAAGAGAGCCGCGAACCTCCTCTTCGGTGGTTACATGTTTTAGAGCCAGGAAAACTTCCGCTAGGGTTTCGTCAGGAAGGGTAGAGATGTTTTCATATGTCTGGCTGACAAGCTTGCGTAGCGGCCGTGGTAAGATGAACTTAGAAGACTATGGACCAACGGTCAGCTTCAGCGTTGGAGAAAGCTAAAAGTCGGTACCATGATGGCTACAAGAAGCGAACGTTAGCGCCCAAACCTCGAGTAACCTCCAGAGTTGAGGCCTTGAGGAACTAGCCATGCTTCATCATTATGTCAATTAATTCAGGCTTATACAAAGGGCTGCTGCTGAAGTACTCAGAGAAGGCTTCAAATTTTAGGATGAAACTTTGAACGGAGCCTTTGTTGAAGGCAATCCTCCTACGGGGCAGGGAGCAAGGAATTCAGGAGCCCAAAATCGGATAGAAGACGTAGTATTGGACAAGTATCATCCACCCATACGATATAGCATCACAGAGCAGCGGATTCTAGCTACCCTACTAGAAGCATTCCCCATTCTCATATCCCGAAGCTGATTTCACCGCAACACAAAAGGCTCCTGCTTGGGTGATACAGTAGTAATACTTGCCACCGTTATTCTTGCAATTATGACCGGAGTAAAAGCCTTTTGAGTTTCCGGGGTCACATCTAAGTACGAGAAGGGTTCATGGTCAGTTTGATATCACGGAAAGGCGGACACGCTTGAGCTAACTTTCCAACGGCGCTCGCCAGTTTTACTGCTTGGTTCCTGCAGCTTCCGCCGTCGATATTCTCTTGGAACGCGAGCTGGTAGGATACATCAATGTCAGAAACAGAGCAAAACGATAACGAGATGATAGTTTAGCGTACCTCTCCAGCATTTGCGTTGACGTGCACGGGTTTGCTCGCCGCACAGAAGCCAACCGCAAAGGATGCAAAAAGGGTGATCAATGTCATGATGATGACGATGGACAAGTTGGGGATGGAAGTAGCTCGCATGACTATTGAGGATGAAGGTACTCTGGGTTTCGTTGCTTGTCAGTATATTGCCGCGTCCGGGCTGCGTGAGCATACCTTAATATACCATCGTCGTAGAGGCTCGAACAGCCGGTACCCTTCGGCCCATTCAACCTGGTCCAGGTTATGGTAGGATGGGTGTCTTGATTCTTGAATTCCCTAGGCGCGAGGTGTACTAGCATCATAAGCTATACCGACCACAGCTGTTCGGGTCGTCGGCATGAACGAAAATAGATGCGGGACTGGGCGTCTCGTTGGGTTGGGATCCATGGGGAACAGATATTTCCGTCGCGTCATCAGCTTCTGAGTATACAGCTATCAATGGAAGTGCGAAATTGAGGCCAAGGGAGTCTAAAACGAGTCAAAAGTTAGAGCTGATGTTGTGATTTGAGCGAGAAGAACATGCGTACTTCTGGACAGCTGAGTTTGAAGGAATGGTGGCATATAAAGATCGAGCCATCAGCACGGCGATTTTGATGCCCCAAGAGTTCCCCCCAACATATCACACCTCGAAAGTGAGCTCCCGCTTTCTTCTCGGTTTTCCAGCGGTCATGTCCTTGTATAATACATCACTTCCAACAGATCACGGAATGTCAACATTCACAGCGTGGCCGTGGTATAACGCAGAGTCGACTGGCTCGGCGTCTCAAGGCCTCCTTTACGCGCTCCTTGGAGTTGGAAGATTCGACGAAATATCCGATGTGGATGACTTTACGGCTGTGAAAGACTATGTCAATAATCAAGGAAAAGCGGATGAAAATGGACGAACAACGGTGGGCCTTGCGTTCTGGGTGTACCCAACCGGGATGCATGGTCCGTATCATGAAGCAAGCCCTGGCCAGTTTGAAGAGCACGGACTCCTTTTGACGGTAGAGCCTGGGGTGACGGCCGATACAGTGGTGGAACGGGTGAGGATTGCTCGAGGGAATTCGCTGAAACATGAGCATGTCCGTGCAACAACGTAAACACTGTTTGGCAGATGGTTGTTGAGAATTTGATGGACGTCGTGCAGAGAGAGACTTTACCTGGTGGTCAATTGGACAAGCTTGCTTTCGAAGCGGCTATCCTCGCAGCGGTTAGCCACTATCACCAAGAGGTGGAAGAAATCGATCGCAGCCCCATAGATCAAATTTTGAGATGATCAATTGAAGGACTATGGCTCCTTCCGTCACCAGTGATTCAACTTCATTGTCCAAGGTTGCCTGGTCTCAGCCTTGGGAATTTTAAAAGGTTGGAACGCAGATGATATCAGCGACTATACGCTAAACGACAGTCCAATATGGGGTGATGATAGAGTCGCTTTGTTAAGACCGACCGCATTCGAATTGAATTCCCTACCTTGAAATTCAAGTTGAACGAGGAACGTATAAGGGAAAGTTGGGGGGACGGCGATCCGTTGTGCGCATTTGCTTGACGTTCGCTAAGCTTAGCTTGAGCGTTGAGAAATCTATAAAGCATCGAAGGCCTAAGAAAAGGTGGTTGACACCACCACCAAGGGCAAGGGCAACGTGGTGGTCGAGTACAGAGAGTACTCAGGAGCGCTCGAGCGCCCATTCCCATATTAGGCGACGCGTCGGTGAACGTGAACCGCACAGCCACACGATCCACAAGCGCTATCCCCATCATGCACCATCGACATCCCCAACTCGGCCACTCGATCCAACTCATTTGTTCTTCGCCCACCTCCTACTCATAATTCATGCTGCTCTAAATCAAACACCCGTCTTCAATGGTCTCCATGAACCTCAGGCTCGTCGTCAAGCTCTCTGGATGTTGTGGGCATTGCTGAAGGACACTTGTGAGTGCTTGTTGTCACTATATGCGTAGATACTCTCGTTGACACTCCCTTTCTGCTGCCAGTGGCGAACGAACTCGTCGCAATTATCCGTGCATAGACCCTTGGAACTGGGTTCCGACTAGTCTAAAAGTCGCAAATTCAGCCTGAATACGCGTTCAATTGTGAAGAAAACTCGGATGGACTCCAATACGTGAGGCCCGAAGACCAGTACTGGAGAGGAACTCACTTGTGAATTGTATGTGACGGGCATTGAATGGCGAGGACTCGAAGAGTTTCTGACCAGCTCCTGACGCAGAGGCCCAAGACGCGTGCACAGAGTCGCCAATGCAACGCCTTAAACCCACAGGCCAAACGACAGTGGAAGGAGGGCACGGGGATGTTGATGTAGAGCGTTGGGACTCTGGCAGTCCATTCCCTCTACAGCGTCGTGCCGTCAAATGCAATCCGCTCGCCTGAACTTCACCCACTCTCTACTCCTAGGTGCTCACACCATCCGAATCATGTCTGAGCCATGACCATGATGGCCTCCTTCTTTCTCGAATGAAGCTCTCGAACTTCCTCGGGGTGTTGAATTTCCCTGCTGAGGGTGAAATCATGTCCGTTTGATCGATTTACTCGTAAGCAATCATATAATATATTCAGGGCTTCACCTTTTTACTTACCCCGTCTCCAGACCGTTTCGCGAACGCTTGGAAGTACATCCATAATAACTCGGTAATCCCCATCTTCGACCGTGGTCGCGTCTTGGTCTCATTAAGACAAGTCTGTTACCGTCATGTCGCCTGCTACGCTCCAGATAGAACCGACATTCGCGTATCTCAAATTTGCCTCATTCATAACTGCTGTGTACTCAATGAGGCTTTTCATGTCGCTCAAGGCACGCACCTCATCCATGATGTGTACATTTGAACCGACATTCATTTGAACAGTGACACAATCAACCATGATTCGAAGTTCCTGGTCCTCGATAACTCATCCAAGAACCCCAGAGCTCTCATGGCGTCACCCACAAATGAATACCCCGCATCACGGGGAGTTTCAAGCATGATGCTCGTGTGTCCGTCCATGCCATGCAGCATTCAAGTTTGTTGACGGATACCCCGAGGCGGCGCTTTCCTAGTTCTTCAAAAACCATACATCGCTGCTGTTCGCCTCACCGCACTGTTAAACTATCCCCACCCGACCCGATATCTGACACCTCATTCTCCTCTTTCCGACGAACACCATCATGCCCAAGCTTATCGAAAATGCTCGCTTCGACTCCGCCGCATATGAGGCGAAAATCTCAAACCCAGCCTACACGCTCAAAGAGCTCGCACTCAACATATACAGAAAGCGTCGCGCCATCACCACAGCCAAAGTCCAGGTCGCCGGAGGAGTCGTGATGGCTCCAGTCACCGTGGGGCTTTCACTTATCGGCTCAGCAGTAGGACTACGAACACTCGATGTCGAAGAGCAGAAACTACATCTTCTCCAGGTGCAATGGGCCTGTCGCGGGCAGCATCCCCTGCCAACGCGTTACATCAAGGACACGCTCATTCCCATTGTCATCACCACTTCCCTAGGTCTTCTTGGCTTCTTCCTGGACTTTGGTGCGGCCACCGCTGTGTTCCAACAGGCGATGTACCATCTTGGCGATACCCTACATGTATCGGCCGCTACTTCGGGCGTTGCCCAGCGAGCGTATGATTCGCTTGTGGGCCCGGCATACCAATATATGGGTCAGAACCTTGGGACGAAAGTGATGGATGGGCAGGATCGTCACTCGGGTGTTGATATCCCGATGGCGTATTCTCATTCTCCCCAGCCTGGGTAAGCCTTGGTCTTGAGTCTTTCACGCACGCGCACACATGCTCAACTATCCACAGGTGTCCGTATCTTCACACTCGAAGACCGTTGGCTATCCAGCCGCGTCAATACTGATGATTTTACCCTATATTTCCATGTCCTTTTAGTATTTGCTATTTTTTGGTTCTCTGTACTTATGTAGCTAACTATTGACGAGATAGTCATGATTCTATTGCACTGGCTTCACGTCCGTCCCACACTACTGTTATACGCTCCGTGAGCCCCGAGACAGTCTCTTTCGAGATACTACATCGTGCGAGCGAGATTGATTCCATCGGTAGTCCTGCTTGTTTCATCTCATCCAATGCTTCCACCAACGCCTCAAACGCCTCAGTCTTCTCTCCTCCGAACTCGAAATTGACCTTGTCAAAGCCCAACTGAGAAAGTTGAGGGTTGGGCGGAGAACTTTCCTGCTCGAGACGACGAAGGTATCGCTCAGTATACGCGCGAAGGAAGTCTATTCCTCCATCACCGTTCAAGACAAGTTCACGAAGATTTGGAAACGACGGGCACAAATCTATCCAATAGTAGGCGATAGACTGGTCCTTCGGTGGTGCGAGAAAATGTAGGCTGTATATTCTCTCCGTGGGGAGGAGCGAAGAGAGGTGGATGTATGCAGAAAGCGTATCGTGCAAGATTGGGGCAGAGAGGCGGAGAGGACAATCGGTATCATCTGATTTCAACATCAGAGATATCTTGTTACCACCATGATCATCATCCTTTATCCGCACAGAGAAGCGGAATTCAGTGGCGGGATGATCTCTGTAGCGAGAAAAGAGGGATATCAAGCCGGAGGTCTTTGGATGGCTGTATGTGTCGTGGACAAAGGATAGGTTGATTGCGGCGGTATTTGGGAAAACAGTACCCGGAGAATCAAGGAACTCGAAGATAGAAGATAGAAATATGTCGATACAAACGAGCCTGAGCGATTTTAGTCGAGGAAGATTGACGGCTTGGAGTTGCAGATCTGCGGGAGGCTGTTCCCTCTTAGCAATGGTGATATCAATGGATCGGACGTTTGGGATGCTGGAGAGGGATCGGAGAAGCCATGCAGCCGAGACGTCTCGGTTCAGTAAACTATCGGAAATGCCGATGTACTCCAGTGTGGGCAGATGCGGAAGATCTTGTAGGAGACGGGTATTGCGAAGGGAGAGAAGACGAAGAGAAGTCATCTTGTCTAGTGGTATGTTCCGGGACAAATTATGGTACGCTCCTCCGGCCCACCGTGAACTGCCCGTTATCGTGAGTTTTTGTAGGGCCTGTGGACGAGAGAACAGAGGCCATAGCTGCTCATCGCTACCAGTGGTATTCACGAGCAAACGCAGGCTCTGGATTCTATCCATACAGCCTGGCAACAGCTCCGCAGACGTCTGCCAGAGTTCCTCTGGTTTCGGAGCAGGGAGTGTGTATAAGACATGAAGAAAAGCCCCCTTGGTGCGTTTCAGTAGCTCGGGAGTGTATCTTGGATTTGTTAAGGATAGAGTGGTCCAGAGGTGAACGGTATTCAGAGCCACTTGCCGCCAGTGTCGGCAAACACTAGCCAGAGTGCGACCGAACTTCATTGACATGAGCTCGGTGTAGTTTGGAAATTTCGTCATTTCGTTAGTTCTTTGTCCACACAGAAAGATGAGTGATAGAACATCATCAGGAAGCCGGAAAATCGCCGCTGATTGACTCGGGGGCGTGTTCGCGTGCCGAGTTCTCTTTCTCGATGGAAGCACGGTCTATTTCAATATTACGCGGGAATTACAGTGGCGTCCAAAAGTATCGCACGCCACCCACATGCCCCATAGGGCAAGGGGTTAGGAGCGCAGCTTCG
This sequence comes from Pleurotus djamor, assembly GCA_029747585.1. Taxonomy (NCBI): domain Eukaryota; kingdom Fungi; phylum Basidiomycota; class Agaricomycetes; order Agaricales; family Pleurotaceae; genus Pleurotus; species Pleurotus djamor. The sequence continues at coordinate 40,977 of JAPEVF010000319.1, read as the reverse complement.
TCGTATGTGTCGAAACAACTGCTGTAGTCCACGAGGGTACCCTACCACATAAATATAAGCTCCATTAAAACTTAATGAAATGTAAGACACCTATGAAATGAACACTTTACTCTGTTTGAGGGTGTGCAGTACTTTTGGACCAACTTGCTTGGAACCCCAATTTTGAGGTATATAGAAAGGGAGAAGGCAAGGGAGACTAAACAAACACTACAATCGAAATTCCACACCTATGGTCTACACTTCCCCCACCAAAGTCGCTCGCATTGCGGACTACAAGTCTCTCGGCATGAGCAATGTTCAGATTGCCGAGAAGATTGGTATCCATCGCACTACCGTCGCTCGCGTTCATCAACGATTCGAAAAATCCGGGGATGCTTACCATATAAATCCCAAGTCGGGACGTCCACGCAAATTAGACGTCCGAGACGCTCGACGTGCGGCTATATTGCTGGCGAGAACCGAGTGTCACAACGCGACCGAGGTTGCCAAGAAGGTGTTCCCAGACGTATCGCGTCAGACTGTTGCACGTGCCCTGAAGGAAAAGGGCCTAGTCTGTCGTGTTCGCAGATCAAAACCCTACATTTCACCGACCAATAAGAAGAAGAGGCATGCCTGGGCCCGCGCACATTGTGGGTGGAGTGTCGAGGATTGGAAGAGGGTGGGATTTTCTGATGAATCAAAATTCTTGCTATTCAAGTCCGACGGCCGTCAGTACGCGTGGTTTACTCCCGGGCAAGCACTAGATGATCGCTACATCAAGAAAAATATCAAACATGGCGCGGGTAGCCTTATGGTGTGGGGAATGATCACTGCAAAGGGAATGGGACGCCTTCATCGGATTGAAGGCATCATGTGCGGCCCTGACTACGTCGAGATCTTACAGAAATCAATGCTTGGGTCCCTGCGAGACCTGAAATTAAAGCGCACGGGGAAGGATCCCTTCATCTTCCAGCAGGATAATGACCCGAAGCACCGGTGCAAAGTAGCCGAGGCATGGTTTACTGCGAAAAAAACTGAAACGGCTGTCTTGGCCACCTTCTAGTCCGGATATGAGTATTATTGAACATGTTTGGGATCAGGTGGATGCATTGGTCCGCGCACGTAACCCGTTGCCTACCAACAAGGATCAGCTTTGGGAGGCCCTCCAGGAAGAATGGAACAACTTTCCCATGGCCGCCCTGGAGAAGCTCTATGAGAGTATGCCCCGTCGCGTCACCGCGCTTCTGAGGGCAAAGGGTGGGAGTACAAAGTACTAGAACGGCCTGAGTTCATTCCGTTTCATTAATTTACTATGCGCTGATCATTCGAAGATTGACAGGGGCGTCCAAAAGAATTGCACACCCCCATTTTCAGGTTTCATGGACTCATCAATTTTCGGGACACAGAGACTATTTATTTGATCCGTAATTACAACGATACTTCTATGCCTACCTCTCAGTCACCTTTATATATGGATTTTCGCGAAGTTGCGCAACTGAGGGTCAATTAGTTAGGGGAGGCGTGACCGTGCGATACTTTTGGACGCCACTGTAACGGATGAGAAGATGGTGCAGATAGTAAGTGCATCTACACACCAATTTTCCTCCGAGATTTTTGAGAAACAACATGCTCACTTGAGTTTGCTGTTTGTGCGAGTCATGCATTCGTGCCAAGCGTCCAACCCAAGTCCAACCAAGAACGATCCAAGCGCCCGTGCCTGGTGCGAACGAGGAGATCTCCTCTTAGACCCCTAGTCGCGCCCCCGAAAAGCGGCATTGCTCAATGCCCACTTGCTCGCCCAATTGAGGTACGATATTCTGAGTTTTGATGAAGTTTTTAAGAGTGAGTTATCGATACCGCAAGTACGCTAGATTACTTCTGTTCCAACCTCAACTCCGTCCCAAGCGACTGGTATGTACTCTCTGAGTTTTGTGACGCAAGGTACCGAAATAGTGCAGTGGGTCAGGGAAACTAGGTCCAGTGATAAGCCCGCCCGTTTCATTTCACCGAGGCTTTCGACTAGTGCATCAAACTCCACTGTCGTTTCTACACTGCCCGCGCCGAAATTTACCATGTTGAAACCTAAATGGGATAAATGTGGGTTGACGTTGGCTGTTTGCGAATCATGCGACCGAAGATATCGTTGGGTATATTCACGAAGGAAGGTGATTCCGGCGGTCCTCTTCAACCCGAGTTTGCGAAGGTTGGGACACATCGCAGTCATTTCAACCCATTTGTCGACTGATCCGTCATTATCAGAAATATACTCCAGAGTGCATAATCTGTCCAGGGGCAGGAAGGAGGTGTATTCGTGGAATGACTCGCGCCAGAAGTTGGTGATAACAAGGGTAGGACAGACAAGTCCACCTTCGGTCAATAGGAATGCAGCGAGCTGCCCATCATCATTGCTGCCAATATCTGTCCTCAGATGAAGGCATAGTTCTGCTGTGGGATGCCTTTGGTATCGTGAGAGGAGGGCGGTCATACCGTCCGTCTTGAGAGAACTGAGGGAGTTGTAGCCAAAGACTAAGTTGACCTTGGCCACATGGGGTACCTCGAGGAACTCAAAGATCATGCTTAAGTAACATCGGTGCAAAATAGCTTGATGAATTTCAATTTGGGAAGCTTGAAAACTCGTGGTCGCTGATCGACGTGCAATAATCCGACACCAACATTGCTAACAACGGCAGCTTCAAAGATTTCGACATTTGGGAGGTTGGGGAGTGAGCGCAGAAGCCACGCGAGAGAGAGGTTCACATTACGAACGCGGACATTCGAAACACTGATGTGTTCCAAGTAACTGTCCATAACGATGAAACGCCGCAATGTTGGTATAGGAGGAAGGTCTTGTTGGAGGCAAACCGCATGTAGGTAGAGGAAGCGAAGAGAGGACATCTTGTCTAATGGTACGTTCTGGGATAAAGAGTGGGGATTTCCTCCATCTGGGTGCCTTGACCCTGTTATTGTAAGCCGCCTCAAGGCCTGTGGACGACAGAGCAAGGTACAGAAACGCTCATCGTCATCCCGCATTTGCACAACGACACGCAGATTGCGCATCCGACCCATGCACTGAGAGAAAAGCTCCGAAACCAGGTTCCAGAACGCCTCTGGAGGTTGACTTGGGATCGTGCAGAAGGCACCGAGAGGCGCCTCTCTGGTGCGCGTCACCAGCTCGGCCGCATATTTTGGCATATATTGGACCAGAGTTGAACCGTATCGAGGGCTAGTTCCCGCCAGTGGTGACATACGCTGGCCAAAGTACGTGCACGTTTCAGCGAAGTGAACGAAGCGTGATCTTTCATCTCCTGATCATCGCAAGCGCCATCATCAACGTCATATCCGAGGTCACTACGCCATCGCTCGTCAAGCAAAAAGATGAGTGAAAGGACATCATCAGGAAGTTTGAAGATCGCGCTGGTTTGACTTTGAGTTATTGATGAGGCGGCAAGCATCTTGAAGATCGGCACTCAAGATATCTGGCATTTTCAGTGAAGAGTTCCTGTTCAAGAAAAATAAGAGTACTCACCACTAGAGCTTTCTTGGAGTTTTCTTGTGATAATTCGTCACTAACCAGACGGTTCAGGTTTGTGCGCGTGTCCGCAATGGGAATGGGGAGCCTCAGGAGAAGGATAGGAGTAGGAACTTTGGAGGTGGCACATTGATCCTCAACGTGCGAGGCCTCCACGGTTCGCTTATGAAAGGCTTTAGGAGCCATGCGCTGCCTACACGTTCAAGAGAGCAAGCATATTTTTAGAAGAGTTAGCTATACCAGTACATTTGCTTTGGGTCCATCCCACATCACTGGTATACGCTCTTCAAATTTCGTGACAGAGCCTTGTGAAATACCGCAGTGCGTTAGTGAGATCGATTCCAACGGCAATCCAGCCCGTTTCATGTGGTCCAAGCTTGCCACCAACGCCTCGAACTCATCTGTCTTCTCTCCTCTGACCTCAAAATCGACCATGTTGAACGCCAACTGAGACAGGTGCGAATTGGTTGCACTCTGTGGATTATCATCCCAAAGATACCGCCCAGTATACTTCTGAAGGAAGTCGATGCCGCCACGGCCCATCAAGACCAGCTTGCGGAGGCTGGGAAAGAACGCGGGTGTCACGACCCAATCAGCGATAGACGGATCCTTCGCTGCAGAAAGGAACTCCAGAGTGCGCACTTTGTCTGCGGGGAGGGATGAGAAGAGGTCGATGTACCCCGAAAGCGTGTTGGGCGACAAGGGGGCGGAGAGAAGGAGAGGGCAATCNAATGCCATCGGCTTTCAACATCAAAGAAATCGTCTTGTTTCCCTGCTCTTGGTTGGGTATACCCACATACAGGGTCAGTTCGGTGGCGGGATGATCTCTGTAGGAAGAAAAGAGGGAGATCATGCCGAGCGTCTTCGGATGGTTGTAAAAGTCATGTTTGCTGAAGAGGCTAATCGTAGCGGTGCCCGGAAAAGTGAGGAACTGGAAGATGGAGGACAGAGAAATGTCGATAACCACAAGCTTGAGTGACTGCAATCGAGGTAGGTGGACAGTTTGACGTGCCTCAGTCGCAGGAGGTGGTGACATTCTAGCGACAACGACATCGACGAATTGGACGTTCGGGATGTTGGAGAGGGATCGGAGGAGTGATGCGTCGCAGAGGTTTCGGCTGTATAAGGAACCCCAGAGACTGAAGTGCTCCAACATCGGTAGAAATGGGAGATCCCGTTGGATGCAAAGACTTTGTAGGGAGAGACATCGAAGGGATGTCATCTTGTCCAGCGGGATGCTCTTGGATAAGAGAGTAGCATGCCAGCTGACCGGAGTCGATTTCCCTGACAATATAAGTCCTTGTAGGGCCTGTGGGTGAGAGAGAAAGGTCCAGAACCGCTCATCGCTAAAGTGGTCTTCTACGAAGACTCGCAAATTCTGCATCCTGTCCATGCACTGGGGCAAGAGCTGTGCGGCTCCAGGCTCCTGGTATGGTTGGCTAGGACAGGCGCATGAAACGCTGATTGGAGTCGTTTTGCTGCGCTTCAGCAGCTCGGACGCGTAGGTCGGATTTGCCAGGGAAATGTTGGTCCAAAGCTGAGCCGTACTGATGGCCAGTTGCCGCCAGAGTTGGCAAACGCTTGCCAGTGTACGGGGGTACTTCAGATAGATGGGTGCAGCGTCGATCTTCATCCCACTATCATCACTCTGTCCACATAAGAAGACCAACAGCAAAACTTCGTCCGGTAGACGGAAAATTGGGGCCGACTCTGGCGTATTACTTCCTCTCTTCCTCGGAGAGAGCAGAGCCTAGACAGGAAAGGTCAAAGAGTCGATTACAAGGAAGGTGATGAGTACACACTAGTTTTTCTGCGATTTTCCTCACAGAGACCATGACCATTTGCGTCAAACAAGTTGGTTTGCATCCAATTTCGCTCGAATTGTTACGTTACCGCCTGTTACCCAGGAAACCTCTGGAGAGGTCCGAATTATAGTGGGCCCATTAGCCATCGTGTAGTCCCGAAAGAGTCATATACGATGCGAGCCAACGATAAGTATGTCTGTGGGTCGTTGGTGGATGTGATGTGCGGTGGACGAATTGGCTCAGAATTTGCGAGAGCGCTTGTTCGGCTAGTCAAACTCCGCTACAGGGGCGCTCAGCGAATAAAATGACAGCAAGACTTCGAGGAACTTCCACAAACTTCACAAAGACCTCAGATGAAGAGTAGAACGAGTTACAGGTTACATTACAGTCTAAGCCACTGCATGACAGAAGCAGATTGATAGTAGGCGAACCCGACTTGTATGAACTTGAAGCCCCATGGAACAAACTGGGAGGTATCTAATGCCCGAAACTACCACTAAGTACGGGCCGCGAGCCATCCGGGTTTTGTCATCTTGACAGATCGACGTCTTGCCGAACCGAACGACCATGTTTATCTTTATAAAATAGGATCTCGCCTGACGAGTTCAGCGATCATGTACATGAGCGATACCCACAAGGCAAAGGACTCACCTGTGTCCTCGACGAATTGACAACGATCGGAAACATCCCATAGGGCTTGGAGAGTAGACCCGTCGTATCGGTGATAATGTTCCCCGATCAACGCACGTAGATGACGCGTAGCCTCTTTGCCATGGTCTGAAAATAAGCAGGGTCAGAGTCGACGACATACTCATATATTGAGGAGACACGAAGGCTNCACAAAATGGCATTTTCGGGAAGAACTAGAAAGGTAGTCAGTCCTATTGATCATGCGGAGGTCGGATGGAGTGCTCGTACATGATGTATGACGTGATAATGGGCGAGGTTATGGATGAAAAAGTCGCCTTGCCACCCATAGATACTTCTGTCTACAGTGGAGGTCGCTCCCCGAGGGAAGGACCAACCTTTGCCTCGGCAGTGAGGGATATCGGGCGCGGTATGCTGAAGGTATGTTATCAATATAACTGGAAAACGAGTGATTAGACCTCGATACGCTGACTAGAATAGACATAACGCACAGTGATGCATCATGCCGATCCAAGGAAGACCGTAATATTTAAGAATATTCGCGGCGCCATACGATGAGCAGCAGCCCCACGTTACGACAAGCATGAAGACCAAGCCCATGTTTGATAATACCACAGATCTGCGTTGAGATGGAGCGAAAAGGACTGCGTGCGCTAGGGTAAAATTGAGCAAACAGTATCATGGTTTTGGATGCTAGTCACGCTTACGGTCAAAATGATTGGTCCACTTCGGATACCGCTTCTGACCAGATGCATTGAGCACTAGTATCTCGGTCAGTGGAACATGCCATGAGAATGTCCGACCAGATGACGTACGAAAATACGCGGGGAAGCCGAGACACTGCCGCCTTAGTAGTAGGAACAAAGTATACAGGGGAGAGTCTCCGAGAACTTCTCGTAGTTGACTTCGAGTTGCTGCGGGAGGGATACCGAGTTCTGACCGGGTCCTTGGAATGAATACTTCGTCGCGTTCTATAGAGCCGTGGCCCATGTGGTGCCCGTGATGCGATATCTTCCAGCTGAAGTATGGTGTCCAAAGGAATGTATGGATGACCTTGAAAGGTGGATTAGGAAAGGAAATCGGGATTCTAAACGGTGGGACGCACAAAGCCAATAACGTCGTTGATGGCTTGGTGTTCTGAGAACGCGCCATGACCGCACTACCAAGCCTGGTTAGCTTCCCCGAAAAGGTGGATTTGGATGGAAGATAAACCTCATGCCCAATGACGAATAGACCCATAAAAATGAGACTTTGAAACCACCAACTTCGCGGGACCGTTTGTAAGTCGAAAATTACGCTGATAGTAAAGGGAGAGCCACTCACTACGATACCCAGATAACCCAACGGACAGCGATTGCAACGTGAACACCTGAGTCGCCAGGAAACGAAGCGACATAGTTGACAACACGTTGCGAGTGATAGACGAGCAACGCCGCGGTCAAAGCCATGAGCAAGTCCCTTGAAAGATAGAAAAGGCCGCGACCAAGATCTCTTTTGAAGCAATGCGAGGGTATAGCTCGTTTGATATCAGCTAGGGTCCTGAGATCGAAACGGCGTCAGTAGAGTGGGCGGCGTGAACGACTAAGCATACCAGGTCATTGGGCGGAAAGGTGTTTCACAGCGGTCTGACATGGGTTCTGTGTGTGGGGGTGAGGGGGTTAAGGCTCAAGTACGCAGGGGCTGCACGAAGCTATGAGAGCCCACCTTTTACGTTTTGGGTTGATCGTCAACTACGTATCGAAGGCGTCAAGCCAGGCTTTCAGGTGAGCTTGAGATGAGCATCTCAGCATGCGGGAAGCCCGAAATCGTCGTAGAAGGAAAACCGATGCTCGACAACTGGCAACCACGCCGCAAGAAGGTTCAACTTGCGGGCAGGGAATGGCTCTATGAATGTGACACATTCCCACCTCCTCGGTAGAAAAATTTAAAAACTTCTGGAAGCTTGACGCGCGACGCTTGAGTTTGAGTGGTGGATAGGATTTTGATCTCTTTGATTCTGAGCAAAAGTTATGTAGGTATTGTTACAAGGAACATTTGAAACTAATCGTGCTCACAGTCATTGAAAAAGTCGGGAGTGACATCCCCTTCTTGTCCCCTCCAACCGATGTTCGATTGGAAAGCACTTGGCATTACCAGTTTACGTCCTTCCCCATGGTCGATCTGTCTCCCGAGCAAGGAAGGAGGGATGACTTTATATGTAGATTCTGTGGCGTATTCAGAGTTTCATGGATGCATCGCTGCTGCTGGCTTCGTAAGGCAGTCATATTCAAGACGAGGGTCTCCACCATTGATGTAGAAGATACGCAGGCGTCGATCTAGACAGTGCATAGCAGCATTTGGGTCTGTGAAATCGATTTTAGACTTTAGTTTCGTCGAGGAGGGTCGCATTGGGTGTTACCTTGGGTGTTTTGTCAAGTCCAAGACTTAGAGGTTACCAGTTAGTTCTGGGTTGGGTAGAGTACCCAAAGAGGTAGTACCTTCGGTTCTCCAAGCGCTCGTTTCTGGCGCACAGCTCACGTCCCGCCACCACCATCCCAGCGTCTTGGAATCGGAGCTGGGACCTTGGATAACATGGAGGCTTCGAGCTCCAAGATCAGTGTGGCCATTGGATGCGATTACGAAGACAACTCGCCACCGGGCAATCCTCTCGCACGTCCCTCCACGCCATCACCTTTTGGACAGACTATGTTGCGGAAGAAGCCAAGTACTTCTGTGAATTGAGGTACTTCTGAGGGATATGAAGCCTGTATTGACTGTCCTTCTCTGAAGGTAGCCACGGCGCCGCAGGGCTGGACCGGGATTCGCATCTGCTGGGATGTGCTGTGCTCTAGGTAGCGGTGGACATCGTCACGCATATATCCAGTCTTATCCTCAACTTCAAGGGCCTACTATTACAAGCTGGATTCCCTTTTGACTTGGAACAGTCTCGACGCCATGTACGCGAACATTCTCCGTGAAAAAAGCACACCTGGATTTCATTTCTTGGACGCGTCCCGCAGGCTTCGATGAGCTTGCCTTGCTCGAAGTGTTGGGATCACAGAGGCAACGAACGGACGGACATCTTGCGTGCAGTAGGATCTAAAGGACGTGGACTATCTGAGCTTCAAGCTCTGAGATATATGATCGCCAAGGTACGCGACTGGCCCCTGCTACATTTTCAACTTGCTAACTTGTCTTTGTGATCCATTCATAGATCGCCTTACAACTCTTGCTGAATCTTATCCTCTCCCAGTCACCGACGTGGACCAGACACTGGTGCCATGCGAGTCGTGTACTAGCCATCACCAAACCATATGGTGTGTCTGACATAGGTCCCACCCTCTTAGAGCTCGAAGAAGTTTTTCTGACAGAACCAGGTATGTGCCGGTGGTATTCCACACGATCTCAGTGCCAAGACATCCTAAATTAACTGGCGTAGGACATCCACCTATGCCGAATAAGGAGAGAAAGAAGGCAATCACCCTTCTCCCAGCGTCGCAACATGGCCTAGCCATAGCGTGCTCGTCCAACCGCTATCGCTACCGTCCATGCGTCTCTGTCGCTGACGCAATGTTGTCGAGTATATCAAGCTTCCCTGCTATTTATTGCGTGTCAATGGACCAATGTTTTGCCTACGCCAACATGCGATTCCTTACCACCCTCTTTAGTCTGATCGCCCTATTTGATGCATCCGTATCGTCGACCCCAGTCTCCCTCAAGTCTATCCACAAGTTCTCTGGAACACGCGTCGAAGGAGGCTACATTGTCAAGTTGAAGGCCGGAGCTTCGAAAAGAAGTCTTTTCAGATCGCTTGGGTTAAACGTGACAAACGAATGGGATGCGGCTTTCAATGGGTTCTCAGGTACGCACCCTTCTGTCTTTGTTGACCTCGCGTTTGCTCACTCTCTGATAGGATCGTTCTCAAATGAAGCCCTTGATGCATTGAGAGCATCCGCGGATGTTGACTTCGTCGCCGAAGATGGGATCATGTCTATTCTATCTGCCGAGTAAGTGGATCTTTTCGTAGATTCTTCTATCTGCTTACTCTCCTTTCTAGAGCGTCCACAAATATCCTTGAAAGTGCGGCCCTTGTAACTCAGTGAGTTTTGCTCCCGATGGTGGACGTGTCTGTTTTCATCAAGGCACACTAGGACAAACGCACCATGGGGTATCGCTCGTCTCACCTCAAACACTCGGCTTGCAAACCAAAACCCCGCGGACTTGAACTTCCAATACGTTCATGATCCATTGGCTGGCTCCGGTGTTGATGTATACGTGGTTGGTCAGTGTTTACGCCGCTTCGTGTCCTTGTCCTTATCACTGACGGATCCGTCCAGACACTGGTACGCCCATCGTCCTCGTTCTTACAGCTCTGTCTCAATAATCTTCGTCTCGTAGGCATTTCCGTCACGCATGTAAGTCATCTACATACAGAAACGAAACGTTTCTCATGCCACAGCTTGGATAGGCCGACTTTGGCGGTCGTGCTGTTTGGGGTGCAACGTTTGGCGGTTTCCCGTGAGTGTGGTGGTCCGCTTCGACCCACTATGACTCATTCTTCGCCTACACTGCAGGAGCACCGATGGGAATGGTCATGGGACCCATGTTGCGTGGGTTGACCAATACCTCGGTATGGATCGGACAATAACAAAGTTTTCTATTTAGTGGTACCATCGCTGGTACGCGCTTTGGTGTAGCTAAATCAGCACGTGTCATCGCTGTGAAGGTTCTCAGCGACGCTGGATCTGGCACAGTGTCTGGGATGTACGTTGACATATCCTTTCAGCCATGTCGTTCCCTCACCCGTTCGGATACAGTATCTCTGGTCTCAATTACGTCGCTCAATCTGCACAAGCTTCTGGTCGACCGACCGTTATCAATCTCAGTCTCGGAGGTGGTGCATCCGCTGCCTTCGATAACGCTGTCACTGCGGTTCGTCCCCTTTGAGATGCTTTCTCGCGCCACCCATTCATTGAAATCGTGTTCAACAGATCCTTCAACAAGGCATCCATATTGTCGTAAGTCACAGTACTTTTTTTTGTGTCGTTAATCGCGTGTATGGCGAATGACCTTCTCCCCCCATACAGGCCGCCGCTGGTGGTTCCAACACAGATGCTGGAGGTAGCTCTCCCGGCCGCGTTCCAGGCGTGTTGACGATCGGTGCCTCTACCATCGCGGACGCTCGCGCGTCTTCATCAAACTTCGGCCCCCTCGTCGACGTTTTTTGCTCCTGGACAAGATATCACCAGTGATTACATTGCTAGCCCTGGTTATGCGCGATTCTCCGGGACCTCGATGGTACGAAACCCTCCTTGTTTAGACTCTAGGAACAGTCTCTGATCACTTTTTTTTTTTTACTAACAGGCTAGTGCTCACGTTGCCGGCATCGTTGCGTACTTCCTGTATACCGACGGACCGATGTCTCCCGGCGCCATGTCTAACTTGATCATCGAGCGCAGCTTGAAAGATGTACTGAGCAACATCCGTAAGTTCGTTTCCTTTCAAGCCAACCTGATGCTTATACCCTCTCGTAGCGACGGGTACACCCAACCGTCTTGCTCATATTCCAGTTTAAGAGTATACTCGGACTTGTCATGTATCACAATCCACAGTGTTTCAAGAATCAAACCCGTTTCCGGCCACGATGCGCGTCGTGCAGCCCCTCTCTGCATCACGTGCCCCCGATCATGTATCTCGTGACTGATCGTTCGTGTTTTTTTTTTTCATCCGAAAACGTTCGGATTTCGCTTTTCTCGTATGACCAACCAGCGCGCCATGCGGGCTCTGCTACAAGCCCCTCTCAATGTCGTCCTCAACGCTAAGCAACAGCAACTACACGAGGACGGCAGTAGGCCCGACTGCGTTCTTCGAGAACCATGCCCACTAGACGGCCCACCCTTACCTTCAATTGGTGCAGCCCCCCTGCGAACGCTCGCTACTCTCAACTTTTTCGCGCTGTCTCCTGGGTGTCACCTTCCCAAGGAGAGAACCAAAGCCAACCCCACTGACCTTGATTATACCTCGTCTAACTTCATCTACAAGCACGCGACCAATAGCTTCCTTCGTGGATTCAGCTGGCTCTATCGCAGACGAGAACGCTGATCTTCTGAACAGCTCAGCTATGACTAACAGCTCCTGACGTGACTATTGATGGTGACAGCGTCCCTGTTCTATGGTCTCCTTTTTGCTTTGTGGATGGTCTGGCGTCGGGCTCAGTACTCATGATTGATAGAAGGACGGGGGAAATCGATTGATCTCAGTAAACACTGCGCCAACATCTCTATTTCGCAAACGCGCGCATTCGGCCCCAATAGCCTCAGCTCTTTCAGAGCTCGTCCTTCGCATCCTCACTGCAGAGGCTATGTTTGTCTATGAACGCCTTTGCCCATATTGGCAGACAGTCGGTGCACGAGCACAACTGGACGATAGAAGTCAGCATGGAGCTTGTCCTCTATCACACGAGTACATGGTATCGAGTACCTTGCTGGTTGATATGCACGATGACAGCCGGCGAGGATCCCCATCCTCAATGCTCTTCAGGACACAAGGAAATGTAGGGACGGAAAGGATGCATCGGGGTGCTTTGCAGGAGTCTGAGGCCAACCCATTGAATACGTCTTGTCCGACTGCAGAGCTACGGGATGAGTCCCTCCATCGTAGTGTGAGTATTTTTCCATTACGCACATTCATCGAAGAGTTGTTGCTCAACCTCGTCTGGTAGGTCCATTTTCAGGGCATTTTTTCCTGGTCGGACCGCGCGTACGCTATCAATGTTGGCGATGAAGCCGAGCATGCTTAGCGTTGCCAGTAATAAGAAGAACATGCCGAAAGCTGGTGATGAGATGGGATTTCTACCAAGGTGAATACTGGATTATATTATTTTGAGCCTGGGATGAACTGACGTGTTTGTGAAAGAAGTAACGTCGGGGAAGTGGTTACCGAAAGCTTGAGTGTGAATCTTAACGTTGGTTCGCCCCCGCCGAAACGGTACCGAGCACTGTCCGCTTAAACTATTTCTCCCTCAAGATGGGGCACACACACATGTCTTTCCGATCAAGATTCGGGTTGAATAATTTACGCAGAACAAACGCTGGAGGCTAATATCTAGGTGGTCATCACCCAAAGCTCATGTCCTTACACTATCTACACCTTGGCCGCGACAACTGTGAACATCTCAACCGCTGGGTCCTCAGCGAGTAGCGCCTTGCCTGGACCGAACAACGCCGCTGCAACTTTCCCTTCCAAATGCGCCTTACGTCCCTCCTCGGAGGGAAAGGCGTCGATGATAGCAAACGCTCCAGGCTTGTCAGGGAACTCTACTGCGTACCAAACAAGTGTCTCGGGCTCAGCCTCAACGAGGGGTAAAGCACCCTGGGTAACGCGACGTGAGCAGAGGAAAGAGAAGAAATCCCGAGGTGAGTGCGTACAATCAAGAAGTCCTTCAATTCATTGACTTTGTCAGGTTTCGCATACAACATGACTTGAATACCGCACGTGAGGCCCGCCGTCAGGGTTGAGCGAATAGCCTCGGGTGGAACGACGATCTTGCTTGCCAAGTACGTTGTTGGCATCACCACGGGATCTTTGGCCAGCAAGGTCGGGGCTTGCGCCATCATTGCGGCAGCGATCCTGCCAGTAATATGTGCTTGTCTACCCTCTTCGGTGAAGAACGAATCGAAGACGGCGAAGGTGGGGACGGTGCTGTTGATCTCAACGGCGAACCATTGAATGGTCCCTTCTTCTTCCTTGGATAACTCGTAGCCGGCTTTGAGAAACGCTGTAACATCATCGGGGTTGAACTTGGGAGGCAAGGGTACGTAATAACCGAGCTTGACTGCGTGGACAATGTGTTGATTGGTTACCCGCAGGCACAGAGTGGTCGCAACTCACCGTCAGAGGCAGACATGTTTGTGGTGTGAATGGTTGTTGGTTCAGTCCTACCTCAAGCCTTCGTTCCCTTTATACTATCCCATGTCACGTCGAAATCCACTGGCTTTTCTCACCTCATCCTTGTCGCTGCCGACTTGCAGAGCGCTGGGAGATGGGCGTTGGTCAGCTGCGCACCTAGCTGATACCCCCTAGGCCCTGTGTAGAAGAATCACGATATTCAAGTTTTCCCATTCGCTAGCTTCGTGTGAGCGGTCTTGAACACAAGCTCCCCGGCGAACGACGGCGGTTGGACGGCGGTGACCCCAGCCCCGGGCGCTACACCCATCGCATTCACATCAACGTCATGATCTTCCGAGCGGCAACTCATTGTCCCCAGGGACATTGGTGATCGGTAGAGGACAATGGACACGATCACACATGGTAGCCACGAGACAATGAATGACATGTCTTACCATTCCTGGCCTTTTGGTCGTCTCACATTGGTTCCGGTGGCCCGTGGGTTTGCTCGCCTCTTTGACCACTACCTTTCAATTCCATTGACATGTACACCTAGTAGCTTGTGTTCGCATTCGTCTGGATACGATACTGCTTAGGCAATGTCAGACATCCCACCGACTATATAAACCCCCATGATGTGACTGTTAAGAGTTGAAACGTTGAACTTTCACCACCATCGTTATGGACCTCGCTCAATGCTCTCTTCCCCGTCGACTCCAGCGCATCGTGGCAGGCTTGCCGACTATCTTCCCTCCCGAGCTCATTGTGGAGATCATGAAGCTTGCCAGTGATGATGCTCCCCGTTCGGACGATAACCTAGCGAAATATCGGACCCTCCTGTCTTTTCGTCTAGTCTGCCGAAAGTGGGACAAGATTGTCTCTGGGACGCCTTTCCTCTGGGACGAAATCGATGCCGATCTGCCTCTACACGTTTTGCACAACATTTTACCTTTCACAAGCCGTGCTGCTCTCAAACTCGTCAACAACTTAGACTCTAACCGTCGTCCGACTCCGACCGAGAACCTGGTTGCTGTCTTCGCCCGCCTCAGTCACTTCAAATCGTGCAAGCTGAACCTTGTGTCAGAACACTGGAATATCATTTCTACGCTCTTCTCCCAATCTGCACCCATGCTGGAGACGCTTCGCCTCTTCATGGGAACATCCGACCATCCGTCTAATTTCCCTTCTGATGCACTCCTCCAAGAAGGCATGCCGCCCCCACGACTACGTAGCCTGGTGCTACACGGCTTCAAACTTGACTGGAACTCTCCGATTTTAAGGGGTGGCAAGTTGACATCACTTCAGTTGGATGGATCTGAGCACCCTTCGTTCGAGGAATTCACTGCCGTCATGAAACACATGACGGGCTTGGTTGATCTACGCCTTCACAATTGTCTTCCTACTCTCGATCAAGTGCCCGCGCCTAAGACCTTGGTGTCTCTACCTTGCCTTATGTCACTCGAGCTCATGGATAGTACGCAGTCTTGTGCGGACTTCTTCAAGTATACCCGCATGGCCCCACGCAAGATACACCTCGACACAGATTCTACCGAGGATCCGGATATTTCGTCTCTGGTCCAACCATGCGCAGAGATTTTGTCCCTCGTTGTCCCTCAGCCCTTCAAAACCCTGCATCTCGAGCTACAAGAATTCGACGAGCACGGTGGCAAATTCCAGCTGTTCCTTTCTACTCCCGAAGAAGGAGCATCTACCTCACAGAGCCGCCTTGACATTGTGACGTTCGGCACTCGCGCTGGTAATCGCGACCGCATGCTCCAGTCAGCCCTCGCACCGCTCAAATACAAATCCTTACTCGCACAAGTTACCAACATGAAATTTTCTACAACCCCAGATCGACCTGAAAGCCTTGGACGGTGTTTGGGATTACTCAACTCATCCTTACCACAAATCACCAAGATGTCTTTGTCGGCTGATCTAGCTACCTCCCTCTTCCGTCAGCCTTTCGTCAACATAGATACTCCTGATCATGAAGTCACTCTCAATCCCGAGGCCCCAGTCTTATTCAAGAACCTCTCGACACTCGGTGTCAGACCAGATATTGTCCAGACCCGCGATGCCAAGTTGTTTGTACAGGCTCGACAGTATCTCGCTCCTCGTTCTCCGACTCTGGCCTGTGTTCCTTACTAGCTTGTGGTCCTTACGACATACACAGTAACATCCGATTGTGGCTATTGGCGACAGTGTATATTTTGTACCTTACGTATGATTGTTATGAATAAAGATCTATCCCATGAACAACCTGCGATGTAATCATTCCACAAAGACACTGGCGGGAAGTTTGTCCGCTATGAGCTGCGAGAGCGGAGGCAGCTGACGGAAAACGGCAGATGTAAACCGGCGATATCGTGTCGGAGTTCTTCCCTCCACCTCATGTAGAAGAACGGCAAATGCTTTGTCGTCAGAGGCGCAACCCAAGATCCCGATCTTCCAGGTGGCTTCCATCTCATCTTTCTGTGGCGGTTGTCCGACCCATCCCAGTAGAGTATTGGTGTCTCCGGACTCTATCGCTCGAAAGACGAGATCAAGTTGTAGTGGCGTCCTTGCTCCTCTCCGAGCTGGCCGAAAGACCCCACTCTTGAGGTAAAACGACTCGAAGACAATGTCACAAAGAACCATCATTATTCTCAGTCCGCAATTCGTCATGGTGAATGATTGGTACAGCTCCTGCGTTGTGGACGATAAAGCGGTGATGAAGAGTGGGTCGGAGATGATGGGGTCTACCAATGGGGTCTTGTATGATGCCGGCGACTGGGCGAACATAGAATTCCATCGGGATGGACGACCAGTCCACGAGAAAAGCCCTCTATCCTCCGTCTGCATGGCACATTCCACTTGAACACGTAGAAGGCGCTTTCGGGGCCTTCACCGTAGGTAATAGGGATACGAATGTCCAGGAGGGCAATCAAGCAGTACGCGATGTCTTCGGGACGTGTCGTAATCCTCCGAGAAACCCAGTGGAAAGCAGAGCGCGCGTTTCGTGGACTGGGATTGTATTGGAGGAGATTATCCGGATCAATACCTTGCCAGCGGATCAGTCAATGCGATGCGTATGAAGGCATCCGGGGCTTACCAGTGATTTCAGTGATTGCCTGCAAGAGGCGCGAAGACTTCGAGTCTTCAACTTCATCAGCAAGCCTGGAAACACCATTGCCCCTCTCCGCCTCGATTTCATCCTCTGTAGAGGCCAGCGAAACATCATAGTCCGCAACGAGGGTTGCATCATAATGATGCTCGCGAGTGGTACGGTTGGCTGGTATGTCCAGCAAATCCGCGCTAGCGCGGCGTATGTCGAACCTCGTCCCAACTTCGTACTCGGTCCAATCTCCCCAGAAAAACTTGAGCCTCCGTGGGGCTAGAAGCTCTTGCAACGTCCAACCCCTCGTAAACCAGAGGTCGTCGCGAAGTTCACCGGCCGGGATCGTCAGGTAGATGATGCAAACATATGCATTCCGGTACCAGCTGAACATTGACCGGATAGACTCGTCGAGTTCGGAGCTACTGGTCTTGTTGATGCATACTGTGTCGATCCAGACGTATCTACAACCGTATTGCTGTGCGATCTCGCAGAATTTGATGAACTTCTCGTAACCCTTCTTCGTTGATGCGGCTTCCATATTAACAAGATCGTCGAATACCAGTTCTTCATCTTGCCATCTATGGGAGAGGATGGCGTACTTGCCGCTGAGGCGGATTTGGTAGAATAATGTGTCTTCTTCGTCTGCCCAATCGAAGAGCTCCCGTTTATGACCATTACAAGCCCGGATCTCGAGATACTGGCGTATGTTGGTGAGGATTTGAGCGGTAAATTGATACCTTGACACAAGCTGCTTTGTTTCGGTGTCGTAGAGACGAATAGGACAGTTGTGTACGTATCGCTCAACCGAGGGATGAATCCTAATTGTAAGGGGACACGGTTATGCACTGCTTGGTATAAGCTGAAGACGAAAGTTGACGCTGACTTACTACATATACCAGGAAGACTTGAGTCAAAGCCAATGTAGCGTAGAAGTGGCATATCCACGACTTAAAAATCAACGCACCACTTCATCGTAGAGTGTCTATGGGGGGKTTACAGGCAGTCAGGACTCAGCTGGCTGTACTTGTGTTTAGGTCATTTGTTTGACGAAAAACATACCTCAGTCATACCTTCATCAGGTTCATCCGGCCATACTTCCTGAGGCATGGTAGTATTTCCGTTGTGGTTGAAAGGCTGTATCGACGACGCTTTGACATGTTGGTTTCCGCAAGGGATGCATCAGGGAAGCGAGGTCTTGGCTAGTCTTCGTTGTTTCGCCTTTCCTGCCAGCGATAGGAGCACTCCTAGTCTTTGACAGGGAACGATGACCAGCAACCTCCATTCACTGACTCTGAGCGCTGAGGCCTGAGGCCTGAGGCTTCAGTGAATCTAGAGCCCATATTAGACGTAGCGCTCTACTGGTAGCTCCTCCCATGGGCCCACATGTGGGCCTACGCGATTGATTATGATTAATGATGCGAAACGGGACACTTCGCCTGTTCTCAGTCCGTGGGTCCCAACCGTAATTGCTGTGTGAGCTCGAAGAGGTACTTATAGCCAGCAGTATCTCTGGAGGCCACACAAGAGAGATGAACATCAACAAGCATCGTGACGGCTGCTTTGGGGTCTCCTTCCTCGCATTCTGTTTATCACTCCCGCTTTTCATCTTCCTTTTCCGATTTCTTGTGTTCCCAGGTGAGATAATAATGTACGAGCTTTTGCCTGTATCTCTCGCTAATACTCCGCTAGAGGTTCTGGAGAAAGAGCGACAATGGCCTTCAACTGAATGCTTCGTCAATTCTGCAACACTGAATTCGCGGTACTGTTGCGAAGCTCCATGCACCTGCGAGAGCGCGAGAGAGAATATCACCAGCTGCTCCCCTCTTCTTTCACCATTGAATGGACTGACTCCACTCAACTGCAGCCAGAACGCGACCGAATGTCCGACTGGAGTTGGAGAAGTGTGCAACGGAGGGTGAGACGCGACCTTATCCTCCTTACCTTCAATTCTGATTAGCCCCACAGCTATACCTGCTGTCAGTCGACCTGTGATTCATGTTTGCAATGCTGGCAGTCATGCTCCGGGGACCCGTCAGAGGGCACGTTCAAGTGTAAGAAGCACTGCGAGGAATACCAGTATAGTTTGCCTCCTGTACATGTTTTTCTCGGCTAATCACGGTTTGTAGGTGCAACTGTAGGTGTACTCGGTCGGTCCCCAGCGCCAAGTGCTCCATAGCATGTCCAACGTGCTACTCTGTGGACGTTTCAGTCAGTTACATGACACCGCGAGAGGTAAAAAGTGGCTCACAGCGGCAAGAATTTGGCAAAGATGAAAACCGCGCACAAGCTTTTCTCGACGACCATCGCGCCGGATCAACGATCATTTGTTCGTATGCTCGAACTTCAAATGACGTGCGTTCCATCTGTTCAACCGTCTTTGTATCGTGCTGAACACATTCTCAATGTGCAAAAGATATCTTTAGATATTCCAAGAAACCCATTCACGCCCTGGAAATGGGCGATCGTGTCGGTTTTTGGTATCCTCCCACTGCTCCTCTCCATCGTCTGCCTCACATGGCTCGCTGTGACTGGGATATGGCCTTTGCCGTGGAGATGGGCTTCAACATCGTCGTGGCCTTGGACAAGCTCCACGAACTGGAAGGGGCTGAGACCAATCTCGTCAAGACCTTGGTTCTCTTGGTCCAAATCTTGGTCGTCGTGGTTGCGCAAACGCAGAGGTTCGCAAGGGACAGGAGTACCCCTAGCTTCCAGACAAGTCGAAAATGACGAGGAATATCCTCTCTCTCCTACCACCACACTTTGTCTTGAAGAGGAACCACTGGCACCTTCATCCATTAAGACGTTCTAACCGGAAACGGTTCTTCTCAATCTTCGCCTGAATATAGAGTATGTCGGTATCGGGTTGTACTTGCAATAATCCAGGACTCGGTAGTCCTGAGTCGGCTTTGAGCTTGTCAATTCGTTGTTACCGCTGTGGTGGAATCGATTATGTATATCTCGGATCTAGCTGCGCTGAGACGAAGCGTTCGTGGCACAGATTGGGCACAGAGTCAAGATCTGCTCTCGAACTTGCAACGAACTTGGGCAGGTTGGATTGCGAAGCCCCCCTTGAGGAGTGCTCAACAGGTCTTCGTACGTAGATGCTATACATGGGTAAGGTATCATCATCGCATGGGCGGACTGTTGCCGTCAGTGTGTACCTGAAAACATTGGTGGCGCCGAGCTGGGCGCTGTCATCCAGACACCGCTGACCTCGGTGCCTTCCGAATCTTTTGCAGGGTCGGCCATCCAATCCTTCAAATTCTCCCAATGTGCCAAGTCGAGAAAATCCTTTTCGACGCGACGAACGATGCGCAAAGCCGTAAAATGGGGTCTCTCGCTCATCCCCGTTTCATTGGGCCTCTTTTTTGGCCTTTTCTTCGGTGTCGCCTACCCTGGTATGTCTGAGACTCGCCCAACGTGTCTTTGGAATGCTCAAGAACCCCCACAGAGATAGTGCGCTCCGATTGGCCTTTGACGCGATGCGATATACTCAATGGTGGTATCGATTCTCGATACTGCTGCGAGAGCGTTTGTACCGGTTGTTCGTCAGCACCTGCGGGTGCTGAGCAGTGTTCTGCTCGTATCTCCTCAATCAACAACGGGTTCAATCCGACCAGCTGTGCGAGTAACAGTACGACTTGTCCAACTGGTGTTCCCGGACCATGTAACGGAGGGTACGTCCAACTCTCCGTTTCCAACTTGCAAACCCTTCATCCTCTTTTATTTCAGTTATCATTGTTGTCGCCAGTGCTGTGAAACTTGCGAGCGGTGTACCAACACATGTACATCGTCAGCACCCTGTACGCGAACGTGTACTTCGTACCAGTGAGTACGCTTCTACGACTTCCTCCGGCCATTGATTCACTAGGCATATCAAGATGTCGTTGCCGCTGTTGCGATAGCGTTAACCGTCAGCACTGCACGCTGCAGTGTCCCTCGTGCTTTACCGTCAGGCTGGATCTAACATTCTATACCGGTCGCGCGAGGAACCAGCCCCACAATACCACTTACACCCAAGATTTCAAGAAAGATGAGACCGGAGCTCATTCGTTCTTTTCAGCGCACACGCCAGGTTCTAAATCCACCTGTTACTACAATCCAAAGAACCTCGGAGAGGCAAGTAAACTCTCCTGCCTACCTTCGCCCTCAGACTTACCAAGCACCCCAGGTATCCTTCGACGTCTCGTTTACCCCGTGGAAGTGGGCTTTGGTCGCTATCTTTGGTATCTTACCGCTCTTTGCCAACTTGGTCTTCTTTGCCGTCTTGTATGGGCTGCTGCCTCTAAAGGATCGCGTCATCGAGGCCCTGCGTCAGCGGCGGTTGCGCAATCAATTGCGGGCAGTCCCCCAATACGACCAAAGCGAGGGGAACAGCAGAATTGCTATCCTCAGAGACGATGATGGGAAAGCCTACGCCCTAGAAGACCGGAGTGCGGCGACCAAGGCTTTCCAAGCCCAAGTTGGTTCGTCTCAAACGCGGCTCTATGATGATGGCTCTGCGCCGCCTGAATACAGCGAGGTCGTCTCGAAAGAGCAAAAATACGCAGACTCTGGACTTTGAAAGTGCATGCCTTTCAATTTATATATCATCGTGTATTAAGTATACCCAATTAACCTTGACTATCTATCTAACAAGTAAATTAACGTTATTTAGTACAACATTGTCAGAATATTAAGGAATAAAAAAACCGAATCAATTTTCGACCAAGAGTTCACGTTTGTAGGGCTCAAGAGTGAGGGGGACGCCCTGTTTCTTCCTATCTAGTAAGATGGGACGGTAATCCGCATCTGGATCACCAGGCCATTCGCCGATGACCCTATTCACCCTCGCGAAAGCCATCATCGCATACGCTGATGGATCCTCCGTCCGATCAACCAGCTCATAATACAGTGCATTGAAAAAGCCTTTGACCGCCGACAAACTACGAAGAGTCACTTGTCTAAGGTTTGGCAGGGGTGGGGATACGATCTCTCGCCAGAAAGAAGGTCGTGTCGTATCATTAAAATCACAAACGAGGGAGGAGATGTGCGCTAACGGGAGTGTTTTCATACCCAGGTCGACCAAACGTTCTGTGTCCATTGGTGGTTGGACGCGGCGGGCGGGGGTAAGGTGCAAATTGAATACTTGATTGTCTTGGTCGATGATAGCGCCATGGTAGCCTTCAAAGCAAACACTGATTTTGCATGCGATTAAGCGGAGGTGGTTGAGGGGATGGGTGGATAGGCGATGCGATAGAAGACGCGTGGCGTAGCGGTAGATGGGCAGACCATCCGATACCATTTTGAGCTCTGTTACGATCGACAATTGTTCGAGATCGCAAGGTCCTAGAGATTGAAGGAACCACGAGCATAGGTCACTCGCGTCCTCAAGCTTGAGGCGGCTGAGAGCCGGGAGACGAAGTGTGAAAGGCCCGTCTGTCTGGCGAGGTAGACAATTCGTGAGGTGAAGATCGCGAAGGTTGGGCATCCGGGAAAGGACAGCGGATAGTTGATCAGAAGTTGAACGATCTTGGTTGTTCAGGAAGAGAGACGTCAAACTGTCGAGGAGTGGAGAGTCCCAGGGGACTTTACACCCCACAAGGGATAGGTGACGGAGGCTTGGGCATGGTTTCCCACCAAACAAACCATCCAGGAGGGGTGCCATGAAGTGACGCTCAGAGTGTGGAGAGACCTTGAATTTGAACGTCTCCATGTCGGGAGCTTCGACGAAGAATAAAGGTTTCATCTCCAACCAGTCGTTGGAATCCACGCTGCAGAGGATGGCCTGGGTGCGAGGGATCTCTGAAAAGAGTTTGAGGGCGTTTGAAAGAGGGATGGAACGCCAACAGAACGCTGGGTTTCCCACAACCAACTTCATATCCCTGGCTCGCGGCATGACCGCATCCAAGACAGGAAGAGGCTCAATGCCGCTGAAAGTCCTCCAAAAGATCGGCGTGTCCTCGATTAGGACTCGCCACCGCTTGCAAACAAGGGCGAAGTTGCGTAGGTTCAGATAGGCAGGCTTAATACTGCCCTGCCTCTCAGTGATGGCCATTAGAATAATGGAAGTGAACATTTCGATCGGGAGGGGTCCTCGGGTGGGAGATGAGAAAGGCATTAGGCGACGCTGAAGAGAAAGATGATATATACAGAGGAGCAGAGGGTTGAAGGGAAGGAATGATGAGGTAGAGAGATCATCGAGTGCCTTTTAAGTAGTTTGTGGACGTCGGCGGGTGGCTGTCTCTTCCATTGTCCTTCCGTCATCCACCAACTTGATTCGGAGACAAAGCATTCGGATGGTTCAGCCGACTCTAGGAGGATTTAGGACACCGGAGTGACAATCCAGATGGCAGATGATATCTTGATGATTGTCGTGAATGACTGCTCTGTTCTCGCGGGCTTGTCCTGAAGGGAGACCTGTGAAGGGCCAAGTACAATATCATCTAAGCCGCATCAGCTCCCAATCAACCCCACGACAGGCGGTTGTTGGTCCAAGCGTGCGGGGCTTCGTGTTGTGCATTGCGGCTATAGACGTATGATACATGGCTTTTTGGTCGTGAAAACGTAGCTAGTCTCCATCATCGTATGTAACGGGCATGCGAGGGGAAAGCGAATTTAGAAGAGACGAACGGGCTTGCCCATGGTCGTCTTGATGTGAAGGGACTTGACGTTCTGCCAGTTCTTCTTGAGCAGGGAGACGAGGAAGTTGATGCCTAACGAGATATTTAGATTGGGACGATAAATCGGAGTTTGGTGGCACATACTCATCATGACATTGGTGAGGACTTGGTCGTCATTCATCTCAACGTGTCCAACAGCAACACCCAAGCACAAGACTTTCTTGAGCTGGAATTTGATGGTGGAGCGAACCTCGGTGAGTTTGTTGGAGAGGTCCTCGGCGTGCGAGACGGGGGTGGGGAATTTGCCAGCTGGGTTACTCATTAGTGAATGTACGCACACTGACTTTCAGGTTGACATACCCTTGGAGAGACCAGGGCCGAGAAGACGAGGAATTTGCTTGATGAGGGCCTCAGAGGCAAGGAAGGCATCGTACTTCTTGGCGAGCTTCTTGACGAGCTTCTTGTTCTTGTTCAACCTGTTATACCAGCCTACATTAGGTGCTGTTTTCTGGGCAAAAACTTTGTTACGTACTTCTTCAAATCGTCGACGGACATATACTCAAGCTCAATCTGCTTGGCACGATCGATGTCGTTGGCATCGGCCAAGATGCAGAGAGACATGCGAGGACGGGGGACATTGGGAAGCCTGTCCATATCATATGCGTCAGAATTCGACTTCAAAGAGCTCAATAGCTCGAACAATAACTCACTTGACAGTTCCAGAGAAACGCTTATCTCTTTGGGGATCGTAGTTCTTCAAGCCAATTTGCAACTCGATGGTTTCGACGAATTTGCGCTTCTTCTCGCCGTTGGCCTCGGCCAAGAGTTCCTTGATGGAGCCCCGCACGCTTGACACTGAGAGCTTGCTACTGCTCATGCTGGATTTTCGGGTGGTGTTGGTGGTGTTGGATTGTTGCGAGGACTTCACGTGCCTGTGATCGGTTAAGTGGCTTGAGAATGTATTTGTCATCACTGTATAGTTACACGTGCGGGTCTTACTTAGGGGCTTCACTTGTCAGCGATGAATGTTCAAACGTTCACCCTACACCTCTCCTCAGACTCTTTAGGACTAATCGCGCGCCTCTTAAGGCCCAGCGGAAAGTCGGAGTGCCTCCTCCGAGATGTCTTGAAACGAAAGAACTTAGGCTCACCCATCCTTCGCCCATCCGGCTAAATTTTACTTTACGACGAGCTTGCATGCGCAGGTCAGGTTGATTGATGGGTACTTATCTAGTCTATGCCTTCAATAATATAGCAGTAAATTGAGACAACATACCCCCAGCTAACTAACCAACGCATGAGAACGAGCGCAGCTCCTATGAGTCCTATCTCTTCCCTGAGGCCCTATGGTTCCAGCTCCGACTTGGCGCCGCATGCCATGGCCCTGTCCTTCCTCCAAAAAATCGTAGAAACGCTGGTGTGTCTTCATTGTACGATTCAACGCGAATTCTACGCTGAATCTTGAATATGTCGTGCCTCTAGATTATATGGACAAGTGATACGTCTCAACCAATAGTCCAATCTGCCGCCATCTTCAATCTTCCTGAGGATGTATTGTCGCTCATTTTCCTATGGGGACAGAGCGATCTTGACCAGACGCAAGATCTTGTCGGGCTGATCTCGCTGAAGCATGGTCGTACCTTGGCAAGTGTATGTCAACACTGGCGACGGGTGGCATTGAACACGGTTCAGCTATGGTCCCATATATCCTTGACGAATACCAGATACTCGGCGAAGCTGGTGGAGCGCACCAAAGGAGCTCAGCTATCCGTTCTGTGTATATTCCCAAGCCCAAAGCCGGAGGAGCTC
Organism: Pleurotus djamor; assembly: GCA_029747585.1. Lineage (NCBI taxonomy): Eukaryota > Fungi > Basidiomycota > Agaricomycetes > Agaricales > Pleurotaceae > Pleurotus > Pleurotus djamor. The sequence goes on along the minus strand of JAPEVF010000319.1, from coordinate 15,642 downwards.
TGGGAGATGGCTTCGGAACTTTTGCCACAGTGTATGGACAGGATGCGGGATCTGCGCATCTTGATACAGAAAAGCGGAAGCGACGAGCAATTCTGGACCTTGTATTCTCGTCCCCAAGCCCTTCACGAACTCACGATTGGAGGGTGCCCCCATCAAGAAGGCGACGCTCCCCGTGTCTTATCCAAGAACGTACCACTGGATAAAATGTCCTCCCTTTGTTCCCTCTCACTACGCGCGATCTTCCTGCAACAAGATCTCCCACCTTTGCCTACGTTGGAGCATTTTTCTGTTGACGACCGTCTGCTGAACAAGCATCTCTCGGTCCCATGGCTTCTGCGATCGCTTCCCAACATTCCAAATGTCCAATTTGTCGATGTTGCTGTTGTTATTACTGCGGGGTTCCCTGCAGACCAGAAACTCCAAATCGTCAAACTACCCCAACTACGGTACATCAAACTGATGTGTCTCGACGTTGTCTGCGCTGCCCTCTTTCAGTTTCTCGATATTCCAAATACTGCCACAGTGAACCTGTCGTACGCCCGCGATGTGCTTAACCGTCCCGATACGAACGGCATAAAATGCCTCTTTTCGCGCTGCAAAAACTATCCTGCCCCCGAATTCACCCTGCACCTGGCGCTACAGGACCACGACCATGATGGCGTCAACAATATGACGATTTCTTTAATGCTGAGCGCAAATGAGACCGATGGCCCCTTCCTTTTCTCCGCCCATTTGTCGCCAAACTCGATTCCCAAATATATCCAACTCTTTTCGTTACTCCCCCCGGAGAAAATGCGTACTCTGGAGCTTCATGTTCCTGCGAAGGATCAATCTATCGGTGACTGGGTAGAGATGACTCCGTTGTTCCCCGATCTTCGCAAACTGGTTTTGAGGGACAGCGGGGGGCTTGACTTCCTTCATCACTATACAGATCGGTATCTTCGGGGTCATGATGAGCAGTGTGGCACTAGAGTCAATCCTCGACTCTCGCAGCTGGTTTTCGACATGGTAGATTTTGAGCTCGAGGGGGAGAAGACAAAAGCGTATGAGACTCTGGTGGAGAGCTTAGATGTGCTGAAACAGGCAAAATTACCGTTGGAGGGGATTTCGCTGGAGCACTGTAGTATCTCAAAAGGTTCGGTCGCCGAACTTGAAGAACGTATAACGGTATTGTGGGATAGGCTCGAGACCAAGGTAGTGCCGGATTATCAATGCTGCTCTAAATAACCCTCAGTACCATTGACATCACATCGTCTCAACAATGCAATGGTAAGTCTCTCTACTGTCGCTTTATCTGCGGTGAAATTCACGTCAATGTAATTACTAGGCCCCCTCCACGTTCCCTCACCTAGGCAACTGGACTTCTCCTCTGAACCCGAGGTCACTCGCCGGGCCGCTATCAATACGCGGGAGACTTCCCAAAGGCGTACATCTTACTATGGGAGGTTTATGGGAGGTAACTTTAAGCAGTGTATTGAGACTACAAACGCGTGAATCTATAGTGTACTCTAGGTACTGAACCCCACATCATGCACTCCTATTTACATGGCCCTGGAAGCTGGGGGGAGCAAAATGGTTCCGCCTTTTTACTTGGCACCAGGCTTACACCATGGCCCTGTCCCTTCTGCAAAAAATCGTCAAAAAACTGGTGCGTCTTTCTTGTATTCATTTCTCGCTAAAGCTCACATTGTCCGTGATTTCAGATCATATCTCCTCGGAGGAGAGGTAGCAAATCACCCAGATCAACATCAACCCCAACTCCGAGCCAATCGGCCGCGATCTTCAAACTTCCCGAGGATGTCTTGTCTCTTATCTTCCTCTGTGGTAAAAGCGACTATGCGCAGATACAAGATCACGCCGGAATCGTCTCGCTGAAGCACGGTCGTGTTTTGGCTAGCGTGTGTCAGCACTGGCGACGAGTGGCCTTCAACACCGTTCAGCTCTGGTCCAACATCACCCTGGCGAATCCAAGATACGCGGCCTTGCTGGTCGAACGCACCAAAGAGGCTCCATTGGGTGTTTTCTGTATATTACCGATTCCAAAACCTGCGGAGATCTGGGATGCTGCGTCAAAGCTTGTCCCCAAATGTGCGGACAGAATCCAGAATCTGCGCCTCTTCGTCCACGAACGCGACGCCGATGAGCCATTTTGGGCCTTGTTCTCTCGCCCCCAGGCGCTGCAAAGGCTCTCGGTAGTGGGCGGCCCGCTGCTCGAGGCAGGCGCTCATCACGTCTTGTCCAAGACGATACCCTTGGACAAGATGACCTCTCTTTGTCTTCTGACGCTCCACAATATTAGCCTTGAACAAGATATCCCGCCGTTGCCTCTGCTGGAGCACTTAATCATTGCCGGTAATCTGTTGAACGAAACCATCTCCTTCTCTTGGCTTCTTCGAGCCCTTCTCAACGTGCCGAATGTCCAGTTTGTCGACATTTCCGTCGTCGGCGTCGCGCCGCTTCCCATCGGTCAAGAAACTCAAGTCATCAAGCTTCCTCAACTGCATTATCTCAAGCTCATCTTAGCTGATGTATCTTCATCGTTTCTCTTTCAAATACTCGAGTTTCCGAGCACGGCCCTCATCAACCTAACCTATGTCCTCGACACGCACAACCATCCTGATACAGACGGCATGAAAGCCCTCTTTTCGCGGTACAGAGACCACCCCGCCTCCGAACTAACGCTGTATCTGGGAATACACAATCATGAACACGAAGGAAAAGCCATGATTTCTCTGAGCTTGAAAGCAGATGAAATCATCTGTCCTCTCGTTCTCTCCGCCCTCTTATCACGCGAGGCTATTCCCAATTATATTCACCTCTTTTCCTGCCTCCCCTCGGAGAAAATGCGCACCCTCGAGTTTCTTGCTCCCGCGAAGGACCAGTCTTTCGGTGACTGGGTAGAGGTGGCCGCGCTGTTCCCGAACCTCCGCAAACTGATCTTGGGTAGCGGTGGAGGTATCAACTTCCTTCGCAGATATACCGAACGGTATCTTCGGGAGCGAGCCGCAGAGAGCGGCGCAGCTAATCCGCAACTCTCTTTGTTGGTCTTCCTGATGGCGAGGCTTGAGGCCGAAGGCGAGAAGACTAACGACTACGAGTCTGTGGTGGAGAGCTTGGATGAGATGAAGCGGGCGGAATTACCATTGGAACTATTGTCGCTGAGGCATTGCAGGGTCTCCAAAGAGCTCGTAAAGGAGCTGGAAGACCGTATAACAGTCAAGTGGGACGGCCTCGAAACTCTGCCAAGCGTGTAGATAAACTGTCAAGTTCTTGAACCATCACTTCGGATCCACGATAATATGTTTCACGAACGTATGAGCGTCAAGGAAGATCTATCTCAAGCTACAAGGTCAAGTACGTAAGAATCACGCGTGGGCTCGTTGGTAGATGGCAGCAACTAAGCTGGCTCCCACAGCTATCTTCATCAGAGGCATCATGGTATGATCAACGACTACAATACATTGTCATCGCTAACCATCTCTCCAGCATCCTAGTATGGTTTTCAGCAACTTGCTACTCCACCCACCGTTCCAGCTCGTTAGTCAGACGTATCAAAATATATCTAAACTTCCCGATGAAGTCCTCGCGGAAATCTTCCTCGTCCTCAGGCATATTACCACCCAAAAATCGATCTACAAATCATCATTTCATGGCATCTGCGATTCAAACGTGAAGGTTCCGGGCTTGGGATCTTGGATATACGTTACCCGTGTATGTACTCACTGGCGTGATGTCGCTCTCGCTACCCCCCNATCTATGGGCCAAGATCTCCTTATCCGACCCTACTCGTGCTGCTACGATGCTTCGGCGATGCAAAGATGTGTCGCTGGACATTGCCTGCGACATGAAATCCACACCTCTCGACGTCGTCGATATTGCAAGTCTCATCTCCTCCACGGCACGTCAGATTCGGATCCTGGAGATCAGAGCGGACGATGGTGATTTAGCGACCATTGCTCAGTCGCTGGCGAGCCTTCCAAGACTAAGGGAGTTAACCATATATAATTACACCAGACCGCAGAGAGTACAACCCCTACCCTGGCCAGACATGCCTGCCCTACGCCGACTAGATATTGGTCCCTTCTCCCCAAACATTGATTTTCCCTCCCTTCCTTCCTTGATGCAGTTTGATAACACATCTACACCCGGAGTCCCCTCATCCTGGTTGATCAAGCTTTTACGCGAAGCTCCTGATATGGAGGAAGTCGATACCGCTGTATCGTCACATGAAGGATCAGGCTCAGGATATACTGGTCCTTGGCGAATACAACTACCAAAGCTACGCAAACTCTGCCTCTCACAGATGAGGCTCCAAGAGGTTCTTCTCTTTGATTATCTCGACATCCCTTCAAACATTAGCATAGATGTCTATTGTCTTCCCCTCCCTGGTATGAGTCGCATCCAGTCCAATCATCTTTCAGCCCTTCACAACTTGGCTTCTCGCTTCGCTCGGAACACCTTCCCATTTCCACTTCGCGCCAGATTGGACCTCGAGCTCGATGAATTTTCCTTGGACCTCTCCCTTCGCGTACCGAATGTGTTCATCCCATCGTTCCAACCAAAATTGGGATTCTCCCTCACGATGAATCGCCTTGGCCTGATCTGTCCATACTCGGAGCTTTGCTCCTTGTTGCCATACGAAAGGATAACTCTCCTCATCCTTGGTACCACGAAGAACACACCAAGCATAGCTGCGGCTCTATCCCAGGCACTTCCTTTGCTTTCAAGAATTCAGGTCCTCATCTGCAAGTCCTCAGATACGTTCAACTTTCTGGCCGTCCTGGCCAATCCTGTAGCCGGTAATATGCCCAACCCACAACTACATACATTGTCATTGACAAGGGACCACTCGGACGAGCCAAGTCCTCATCCCAACGATTTTTCGGTACTTCAGGACGTTCTCCGACAGCGCGCGGGCCAAGGCCTTCCTGTCAAAATGGTTGAGCTGAAGTCACCAGTAGCCTTTCCAATGGGTTTCCTCTCTGAACTGGGGCTCTATTCCTTCGTAAAATTATGCTAGATGATACAACTGCAGTTGTAGGTATCTAGAAAGTGAATTACATATTTTCAAGCACGTCAATTGAACAGGACCCTAATAGTGGGCTGTCACCAAGATGGCGACTAGCCGAAAGGCTCCGTGGTAAATATTAGATACCCAGTGTCCCATTTGGCAGCGCGACAGTCAACAACTTGAGCTGTCTTGGGACAATGATTCATCCCAGCGTAGCCGCGGTTTCGAACCGTGGGTTGAGATCCCAGATTCACAATCAAAACACTCGGGAACCGCTTTCCCGATGATACCTCTTCCACGAAACACGTCAGTTCATCCCAGGCTCATGGAATAAAACGAAGCTCACCTAAAAGCCAGATTCCAACCCCACCATCGACCATGCTTTTCCTGCTATTTACGGCGCTGACTGCCATCGGCTTCATCACCAGTATACACGGTGTACACGCCGTAACGCCGGGAAACAACGCCTTGAATGAGGGCCTACCAGACGAGATTGAACAAAAACTCTTCGAAAAAGGTGAGCACGAGAGGACAACTCACAAGAGGGACCGAACGCCTTATGCCTTTGCGCCACAGTCGGTCAAGAGGTGTTTGACGGTTTAGCGTCGGAAACCTGCAAGATCAACAAGTGCATCCTTTCAGTCCCGACATTCCCATGCATCCAGAAATGTGTCGAAGATGGCGAGCCGTCCAGGTTGTCGTCGTGTTTGTCCACTGCCAGGGTATGATCTCCCGCATCCATTGGAGGACCAACACAACTGATCCATGTGCAAATGAACCTAGTTATGCTCGTGCGTAGAATGTCTTCCAACATCGGCAAAGGCATTCGTGATCGCCCATGACGTCTGCGCAGACGACCTCGGTAAAGGGGAGCATAGGGAAGAAGAAAATAAGGAAGAGCACAGAGATGAGCTCTGATCAAACTCTGGCTTCGGGCCGGCCTCGAAGGGCACTGTAATGCCATACGGTGCAGCGTGGCGTCTAGTTATACTTGTGTACCACACACTAATGGGTTGGCAGGATTGGTGAGATAGCCAGTTGACAAAGATGCCTGTGCGCCAGAAGAGGCACGATGTGAGGACTAGCTTGTCATAAAATATCGTAAGTGACCTTGACCCAAAAAAGAAAGTGTGGACATCTCTTACCAAGGTCGGATATGAAAGTCGTTCAGAACACACATGTGAGATGCCTTGTATTCGAAACACCAATCGTTTTCCCTAGATGGGGGAGCGCGAGCGTCTGGAGGCGCGAGCCGGATTGGGCTGATAATGACCTCCGCTGGAACATTGAGCGCGTAAGTGGGGACCGAAGAAAATATCAGAAGGGACGCACCGTGGTCCCAGTGACGCTTGGTAGCGAAGCAATGCCTGGATTTGAGGACGAGGAAACAAGAGGAGAGTCAAGACCCTGATTGCAACTGCTTGCTCAGTCGACGGCATAGACATGACTCCAACCCCCACAACGAGTTCTATATCTGGTAAGGCTCTCGGCATATTAGAGGCTTTGTTAAGGAGGATCCAGGTTCGGTGGATGGATCAGAAGGCATATCAAGCACTTTACAGTTGACCCACGTCGAAAACGACGGCTTTCCTGACCTAGGCGATCGCGTACAGTCAAACAGAGGAAGTGGGACACCCAGATTGTCGTGGTAAGTTGCCGCGGCGATGAGCTTGAGGGCTTGAGCAGGTACAACGATTCACTAGAGGGTTGAAGAAAAGTCAGTGCGTTCCAACATATCGAGGATATACTGTACTCACACGTCGCTGCGAGTATATAGCGTTATGTGAGTCCACACGATCCTAAGTCCTAAACGCACACCATCCACGCCATCGCCCCCCCCCCGTTCGCAATCGTAGAAGCTCGCCTGATGTACGCAGCAGATGGATGTTGAGAAGTCCAGTCGTTTGCTTAAGAACGGTAACGTACATCAAACGCGAGGACTCCTACTCTCGATGAGCGTGAAGACTGCGTATATGCGCGATGATTTCCGCCGCAACCAAAGATCATACGTCGGCCGTCCCATTGGGCTCCAACCCAGACATAAAGTAAGATGAATTTACTAGCAATAGCCGTTACATAAACATGTCTCAATGAAAGTCCAATGCAAAAGTCACGACTGCTAAACTCACCTTGTCCCCTTCGAGTACAGATGAAAATTGGACACGCGAAACCTCGGTGGGCTTTTTGTAATGCCCGCATCCTTTCAGTACACAGCGTCCAATTTTGAAGGAGGTTTACTCATGTTGACGATGTCGATGAGCTCGAAGACGTTGGGGATGATGAGGGTTGGTGGAAGAGCAGAGCGTGAGAATCATCCCGACGATGCCGACGGGCTACTCGATATGGAAAACGCCACTAACCCTCCCCGCCACGACGGTTTGCTGGCGTTCCCATCAGCGGACTCACCTTGACAAGATTAATCTGGTAGACTCAAATGCTGGTAGCACCCGCCTAGCTTGATACCATGCACCCAGAAACATTTTCTCATTTTCTCGCTCGAGCCATCCCGAGAGCTTTCGTTGTGGTTAGGTCAAGCGCAAGCCTTTGCGTCACCTATGCAGATGAACCTACGTAGCGTGGTCTTCGCCTATGTCTTCAAGGTACCACCTTCCGAAGCCCCCAGAAATCCATCTATGATGCTTTGGATGTTCCGCAACAAGTACGGAGTGAACGTGAACTCTTTGTCTTGGTCAAGGAAAACAAAGCTCGTACGATGGAAGGGCTATGCAACATTCATTTCGACTGGGGAACATCACCCCAGGTGTGATGTGTGTAGTTTCCGAGCTCTATGGGATTTTCTCAACCGCTGCCAGGCTTTCAACGATGCACGCGCACCTGGCAAGATCGTCGAGCTTGCGGACAGCTCCAACGAAACCAACGATAAATTCCCTTCAAGTTTTTTGCACTGGCTTGAGTTGGACTTGAGCACCAATTTCTGGTTCGTCTGGCTCCTGTGCGTCCCCTCTTAGCAGTTTGACTCGGATTCATAACTGATTGGACGTAGCAAGCAACTCGAGAACCCATGTCGCGGGTCTGTATCAAAACCTAAAGTTATACATTGCGGAGCCCCTTCGCGGACCCCTTTGGTTATACTTATGCGGGAGTTTTTGGTCATCTTGATGACGTCGGTCGGAGAGAAATTGACCATGGACGTGCAGGAGGCTTGGGTACTTACTGAGACCCCAATGGAGGATAGGTTTTGGCAATGGATATCATCCGAACCTCCGAAGGTATACACCTCATTTTTCTGCGTAAATATAGCCTAAAGCACTTCTCTAGCCACCGAACTCACACCAAGTGACGACACTCCCTGGTCTACGTGGGCTCACTACTACTCTTAGTACTCTATGATTCGCCTCCAAGGAATTGCTACCCTTCCAGCCCTCAAAGAATTCCCGTTCAAAAGAGTCCGATATCCTTGGTATCACTTTCATGGAGGAAGTGTGATGCTGTGTTCACGTTCGAACCTTAAACATTTTCCACCCTTCGAATGTTCGCTGTGATCGGTGTGTTCAGCTAATGGGATTGTGTGCAGCATTCTCTACCGTATCTTCGAATAAACACTCCGACGAACACAGCGGTGGTGTTGTGAGTCCTGGAGATTCTGCGCGCCCACAAATCAAAAGAACGCTTTTTGGGACCCCTCCATCGCCGATGATAACTCCTCAACACTCTACTTCCTCCTTAATGCTCCTTCGTTGAAACCCCAGAAGGCGTCATCTCCTATTGCATTGTCCTAGAAGTGACCCTTGGAGTCAATTGGCTGATCGAGAAGTAAACATACGCCGCTGGTTTGCTACGGTGTCCACTAATTACTCCAGGTATAGCTCCAAACCATCCCCAGAGACGAGGTAACGGTCTGAATCCATCCACCCTTTGTTCTGGCTTATCTTGAACTTTCGTTCAAGTGGCCACCTTTTCTATCACGGTGATTCGCAGGTTGCTTTGAGACGCAACAAGCCTTACCTGACTCTCGCTCGCCATATAAAATGAGTCGACACGCTGGTAGATGATTCCAACAACCCACATTACCCCTCTACCAAGCTCGCCATGGTCGTTGTTCCTGAATTCTACCCCTCCCACTTTACCCTCCCCGATCTCATCGAAGACTGGCCCTTCACCAGCGATCCCAACCCTGATAAATCCATCCAGGAGGATTCCGCGCGTTGGGTGGAATCCTACCCAATCTTCTCGCCCAAAGCCCAAGACAAGTTCAATCGCTGCCATTTTGGTTTTCTAGCCGCTTCGTTCTATCCCAACGCTCGTGGAGCGCACTTCAGAGCGGGATGCGACTTGATGAACTTGTTCTTCATCATCGAGGCTCTGACCGACGACAAGGGCTGTGAAGAGGTCCGCCAACGCGTTCAAGATGTCATGGACGTGTTGAGGTAGTTAACCTGTGGCTTTTATCAACCTTGCCTAATTTCTGACCGTTTGGAAAAAACAGATACCCCGAGAGCTTACCAGCAGAAGGGGAAAGTGTCTTGCGCACCATCACCCGATCGTAGGCTCTCATTACCTTGAAAACGTACTGCGACTCATTGATCATGTGCTGGCAGATTCTGGAAACGCGCGCTGGCGGTGGCTTCAGCCTCATCTGCTCGGAGGTTCTTGGCTCATTTTGATAGCTATACAGCCTCTGTCCTCCAGGAAGCCATTGATCATGACGAAGGTCGTATTCGCCCATTCAACGAATACTTGATTCTACGTCGCTCGACGATTGGCGTCTGCCCTACGATTGATTTTTTCTTCCTCGGTGATCACATCCCGAGCGAGTATATCTATCACCCCGTGATCACTAGCTTGGAACAACACGCCATCGATATGGTTATTCTCGGAAATGTCAGTTATATATAACATTCCTTACGTCGACCTCAGACTCACGAAAATTCCTTTAGGATATTTATTCTTGGAATGTTGAGCAAAGCTGTGGAGAGGACTTTCATAACGCCGTCACAGTGATCATGAAGGAGAAGAACCTGTCCCTCCAAGAAGCCCTCGACCACGTCGGAAACATCTACGCATCCCTCCGCACCCGATTCAAGCAAGAATTCGACCAGATTCCCTCCCTTGATCCCAAATACGACTCAATCATTCTCGACTACTGCTGGCACCTAGGGAATCTTGTGAGCAGTAACCTCAAATGGTCCCACTACAGTGAGAAGTACTTCGGAGCTGAAGGGAGGAACATCTTGAAAACAAGGCGGGTTGAGCTCTTTAGACCAGCAGCGAAAGCGTAGATATTCGCGTAGCTTTCATGCGGTAAATGAATTAGAATAGAGTACAAAATGTACACACATAGACGAGGATGGGCTAAAGACAAATCAAGGAGGCCGTCAGGGATGCCTCCTGTCCAATTCCGCAGTGGGCGCTTGCACCCGAGTTCGAAGTTCGAACCAACTCGCAATCACAGTTGTGGCCAAGTCTCCAACATGTCCCATGACATTTTGAAGAAGATCTCCGGAAATTTCGTATGCGTTTCACTACCTGGACACTAAACTTAGTATCGTTGATTCAAATCTACGTGGATACTTAGTCTGTCCTCTCCCTGGGAAAGAAACGCAGCGGGTCCAGTCAATCAGCTGCGATTTTCAGACTCCCTGACGAGGTTTTGTCACTGATTTTCCTGTGTGCACAGGCCTATTACGATGACTTGCAGGATTTTGCTGTGCTTTTCTCTCTGAAAAATGGTCGCGCTTTGGCAAGCGTGTGCCGACGCTGGCGTTGCGTGGCTATCAACACAGTTCAGCTCTGGACCAACATATCCCTTGGGAGCGCAAAATATGCGTCTGAATTGCTAAAGCGCGCCAGGGGGACTCCGATAGGTGTTTCCTGCACGGTCCCATGTCGTGGTTCCAAAAAACTTGCAACTTTGGAGCTTGTGCCCAAGTGTATGGACCGGGTGCAGGTTCTTCGCGTCGCATTACAACATCACAATAGCGATGAGGAACTCTGGCCTTTCCTGCTTCGTCCGCAGTCTCTCCAAAGGCTTTCGATAGTGGGGAGTCCGCTTCTCACCGGCGGTGCACCTCATATCTTATCCAAGAGCGTCCCCCTGGACAAGATGACCTCCCTTCGGTGTCTCTCCCTCCACAGTATTTTCCTCCAACATCTCCCGCCTCTACCATCTTTGGAGCACCTCAAAGTCTCGAATAGCGCTGCTAGCTCCGGAAGCGTCACCGTTACATGGCTTCTTAAATCCCTCTCCAATACACCGAGCATTCAGTCTGTCAATGTTGCTGTCGATTGCATGGTGCGGCTTCCCATAGGGCAACAATTCCAAACTGTCTGTCTACCTCGACTGCAGTGTCTCAAGCTCCTGTGTGGTGACATTTATATGTCGTCTATCTTCGAATCTCTCGAATTTCCAACTACGGCTGCGATAACACTCATCTACGCCCGTGACTTGTACAGCCATCCGAATACACTCGGAATGATATCTCTCCTTTCTCGCTACGGAGAGCACCCCGCCTCTGAATTAAGTCTCTTTGTCGGTATACACAAGAATTGGTACAGCGGCGAGGTGATTTCTTTGGCGTTGGGGGCAGACGGTACAGATCACCCTCTTCTTTTCTCTGTGCCCCTGCGCCATGGCAGGATTTCGGATTACATCCTCCTCCTCTCGTCCCTCCCCATGGAAAAAGTGCACACTTTGGAATTTTTTTCTGTGGAAAGACACCCGTGCATTGTGGGCTGGGTTGCGATGGCTCGGTTATTTTCAAATGTCCGAAAGCTGGTCTTGATGGGTGCTGGAGGGATCGACTTCCTCCACAATTACACGGAGCAGTATCTCTGGGATGATAATCCGCAGAGTGCGATCAATCCGCGGCTTTCTCAGTTAGGTTTCAACATGGTCGATTTCGAGGTCAGAGGGAAGACAACGGAGGAGTATGAAGCTTTAGTGGAGAGCTTGGACAAGATGAAACGGGTAGGATTGCCGCTGGAATCGATTTTGCTAGCGCACTGCAGCATTTCGAAAGCTTCCGTCGTGAAACTAGAAGACTGTATTCCAGTGGTGTGGGATGGACCCAAGACTAGCTTACTGGAATAGCTGGCCAGTGTCCTTAAACATGCCCACCAAAACCTGTGTAAACCGTGCCGGGGAATGCACGCTTCCTCATTGCTTCCTCATCCTCCTCTCCTCCGTCCCATCACGCCACAATATGGCCTTTTGGTCCGAGCAGCCTACTCGCAGTCAATCCCGCTCTGGAAGCTATCAAAACTCGCCGCTTCTTGGGAGTATCTGATACCAGTGACCCACAATCTACCCAGGATTTCCAAAGTCACTCTGCGTCCAGCCCGGCGGCGCCAAAATTTAACTTCTCCGTTGGTTGGTCATCCCAGTCGCTCTCAAGTCGCTTTGATCAGGACTTCCATTGGTTCAAAGAACCAAGCCGCCTCTCTGTGGCAACACGGGCAATGTGAATGGACAACGCAAGACGAACGCGCGAGGGACATCACGTCGCTTCCCAGTGTTAAATATTCACACCGCCCGAACACAGGGACTCCTGACATCTTTGTGCTCGTCATCGTGACGCCGGCTGCCTTCCTTGCGCCCTTTGTTGTCGGCTTGAACGCGACTAGCCATGCGAAATATGGTGCTCAGACCAGCTCGGACGCCGGAGAGGTATGTCAACAGATCTGTTTTCCACCAATCTACAATACGCGATAGGAAGGGTATACTCATAAACCTGTACAGTCCGTCAACGAGTATACATATATAGTAATGACGTGCCCCAGAGCCTTATAGCTCTGATGTTCCTGCCCAGATGATCCGTGTAAACTTCTTGAGCTCTTCCAGCGGCGCCGGAGAGATGGTACCCAGGGCCATGGTAAGAACTTGGACAGGCAAGCGCACACGTTGGCGTTCCCTCAGGATATCAACCAGCATTTGGTAGTTGTCGTTTTCACTATCACATCCCCCATCATGTCCGAAGCGAACACTTTCGAAACCGAGGCCCAAGAGCGCTGGGTTTGACGGTTCGTTTAAAATAAGAATGGAGGGCGTGTAAGCTGCCTTCGTCGCAGCATATTGCGCGTAGTTGGGTGAAAGATGGGAGTATGGACTCGTGCAGACCAAGGTTGGCTACTTGGGTGATCAAGGCGAGCTCACGGATACTTGACAAGGGTAACGCTGAGAAAAGTTCAACATAGTCGGATGTCGTGAGGTTTCTTGCGGAAAATGCTATTGAGAGAAGGGGTGCTCTCATGGGACCAAGTGAGACGGAGAACAAAGGATGGGTAAGGGGTTGTTTGAATACGGACATGCGAAGAGTCTGTGTGCTAAGCGAGGGGTCGCTATAACGCGTCTTGATAAAGTTCTTGAGACCCGATAGGTAGGTCAAGGCGCTGGGATCGCTGTCGGCTCGGGGATTTAGGTATGCTACATCAATGACCGAGGATTTCGAAATGCGTATCCAATCGAAAAGCCGGAAGGCAGATGCGGTTTGTGCAATAATCTTGATTCTGTGAAGTTTTGAAAGCGGAATCATCGGGAAGGAGCTCAGGGCATCGTCTTCGTGATGTGCAGACCTGAGCTGAGAAACGTCCACGCATTGGATGCTCGGGAGATTAACCAAGCTCCGAAGCAGCCATAGCAGCAGTACACCGTCCATAAAGTTGACGTGGAAGTCTGTCAACTCTGGAAGTTGAGGAAGCTCGTCCAGAGGAATGATATGGGTGAATTTGAGGACACGTAGCGAGGCCATCCTCTTCCATGGGATTCCTTTGTAGAGCAAGGCATACTCTGTTGACCAAATACACAGTGTATCCAGGGTTGCCAGAGGAATATAGACAAGCTGTGCTATTTGGAGGCGAGTTGTCACAATGCCAGTGAGACCGGCCACAGGCACGAAGTTGTCATCGATCAAAATATCCAACTCTTTGATGCGGGACATCGCCTGTTCCATGAGTTGTCGTTCAAGAGGTAGTTTTGAGGTAGGAGCGATGATGTGAAGAGGGGCAGACTTCGAAAGCGCAATCATTTCCGCTGTATGCGACCATTCAGATACCAAAATTGTCGACCAGAGGCTCGGCGTAGAGTGAGCTACTTGTCTCCAATGGGTGCAAACGAGGGGAAGGGTGCACTTGGATCGCATCAGAGCGCTAATGTGAGAGTAGCTCAAGCTGCGCGGCCCAATCTCGTCATCCAGCACAACCGTCAAAGCGACATGCATGAAGATGAGCGACAGTATTTCATTTGGAAGCTTTGCTATGGGACATGGAAATCGACTTGAAAGTACAGTCGGCAACTTGCCTACTGATTTTTCCTATCCTTTAATTGATGAAATGCGTGTACAATATCTGATCAATGACATACCATATTAAACTTGCGATTCCGATACGGTTGAACTTGAAGAACCTAAAGGAGCCCTGGTCACGCGTTGTGGGTTGTGAGATCACATGCATTGGAAGATCAGGGGAAGCCTGGGTGCTATATAATAGAGTACAGTATTATTACTACGGTGGTTCATAAGTAGACCAAAGTCGTAAGGTACGAGTGTTCAGAGTGAGGGCGAACTATTTTGAGCGGGCATCCGGCCATATGACGCATCTCCATGACGGAATCGAAGTTAAATATATAAAAAACGCGGCCGACGATGTGCGCGACCCGTCTAAATGGTACGGAAGCGTGAGCTTCTGTCTCTGCGCCAGTGCTGCGTAGGCCATTGTCTCCCATAGCTCGGCTCAATACACCGAAGAAGTTCTCGATGTCATAGTGAGCCAGAACCAAGCAAGTAACTTCTTTGAAGTTTGCATCCAACACAGAAAGCCAAAATTCATCTGGCAAACGAACGGAAGGGATGTCCGTCTTGAGGATGATCGAATGGATGTTCTTGAGCTGTTGACCGATGCCGTTGATGAAAGCGGAGAGCAGGGTCACCGCCAGTCTGGCTTCGGATTTCGTAACAAAAGTGACGCTGAGGACGGGGTCTAGTGGGGCATCCTTGGAAAAGACTCTGACGGTCAAGTAGTACCTGATCTCATCTTCTTCCTCTTCATTCCAGTAGTGTTCATCATCATCCTCCACATCGTCTTCATACGAGAACGGTGGACCGACGGCAGCGCGGATTTCCAAACCATCCAAAGAGCGAACGGACTGTATCTCAGTCAGGTATCGCGTCGCAGCGGGGAGGAACTCAGCACAAGCACCCATGTCTGCTTGATAGGCAGCGATATCAACAGAAGCTGGGTTCATCTTGGCGTACTCCATGAACCAGCGACAGAGGTTGGAGTTTGATTCGGAAAGGGTAAGACGCCGAAGACGAGGGAGAGAAAGTGGAGTGTGGGAAGGTAGTCGTGATACTGCAGGACCATCTTCAGGTAGACAGCTATGCAAGCCTAAGATAGCGAGGCAAGGCATGTTCCCAGCGCGTTGGGTGGAATCTTATCGTTGACTCAAAGTGAGCAATATCTGGTGTTTGCCTCTACTACTAGTCGACCAGTCGACTTACTCCTTCCACAGCATCCTTGATGAATTTCATCTCTACGCATCATGCTTATTCTGTGTTTCCGAGAGAAACCTTCAAGCTCAATCATTTCCCTATCTCTGCACACGAAACATTGGATATTCATGGGTGGCCCACAAACCCCTTCTCCGATATTACCTGGTCACCCAAGGCAACTGATTT
>JAPEVF010000318.1:0-51056 GCA_029747585.1 Pleurotus djamor | reverse complement strand
CCTCCCACAGCAACAAGTCGATAGATATTCGGGAGAAGGAAGGCGCGAATAGTTTGTGAGAGCTACAGTGAGCTCATCAATAGTATTGGTTGCGTGAGGCGTAGAATTGGATAGTATGTCGGTAGGCTGACGGTCGAACATGTTGACGGATGGGAACAAAGGGAGGGAGTGGTACCAAAGGCCTTGTGCCAACCACCGTGAGGCTGGCTGGACTCAGTTCAGAGTGGCAAGAGATACTGACCTAAAGGAATCAATTCGTCAGGCGAGGTGACGCGTGACTGGCCTGACGAAATTTTGGTTTCGGCAGGCGAGCTGGCGTAGCGTGACATTCCGGCGCCGCAGGCGAAAATTTCGTCGATTTTTAGCCTCTGGGGGCTGATTTTGGGCTGATTTCGAGTGACTCCCCGCCAGAATTTTCGTCAGACCCTCCCGAAATGCGTGACGGGCGTGACTTTTCGTCATTTCCAAGAGGCCCGTGACGCGTGACTGACGAATTGATTCCTTTAGGTCAGTACTTTGAAATTGGATGCCGTGAATTCCATTGAGGTGGGAGATGACGTCGGCGGGGCCGGTGGGCTTGATTCTATCATCCCCAGTGTTGACGAACCATCAGCGAGCCAGACTGGTGGAGCTGTAGCTATGGCGATAGCTGCGGAGCAGTAGCCTCCTCGCGCTTCATCTCCAACCACGCGCATGAATACCTCCGCCACCTCCCCGACCCAAAGTACCAGCCCCACCAAAACAAAGCGCCAACGCGGCGTACAAAGTCATAGCCCATGTAAGGAGATGTTGGAGGAGAGGTGAGGTGGAACTAGGCGATAGAAATGACGATCACGATGAACAAGCAGAAGATGAAGAGAAGAGAGAGGGTACGTACCATTGAGGAAAATCGCCTCCGTCATCCAGCTAAGTCAATGACCGGTGTGGTGACATTTGTTGTTACTGCTGCGCCGCTGGAACGACTGATAACCTTTATCATTCCTCCCCCGTCCAAGAAAGGCTTTCTCCTTCCTCTTCAACTACAAGGCTCGCGTACAAACAATCAAAGGCTTCATCAGCGTCGTGTCCTCCTCCTCGAACTCCGGAGCATGTAGGGAAGGTATCAGCTGGGCAACGGGTTCGTGTTTAACTGAGATTGCGTAGCGAGCATGAGTGTGCGAGGCTTTGGTGATGCGGGAACTAGAAGGCGGTCGTGGTCGGGAGGTTGGGTCCAGACATTCGGTTTTGAACCTTGGTTTTATACAAGATGGTGACTTGAGCATGACGATTACGGTAACGACGGGCAAGGTTAGACGTTGGAGGGGAGGAATGCCTGTGAGATGGTGGATGTTTGATGAGAAGGCGGAAATGTCAGGGAATGTGTAACGTACAGCAAAACCAGCCTTTCCGGGCTCATCATCCTCCCTGCTTTCAATTCTTCCATCGCTGTATTCTTGTGATGGTGTCCCTGAGCGAGCGAGGTGGATGGGGATGGTCTGGGCTACATTCTAAATGACTCAGATTCGGTCGTAAACGTGAGGGAAAGCTGCCACACCACTGTAAGGAATAGAATGTGACGATAGGATGGATGGCGCGTGGAGAATGCGAGGAGGGGGCGTGACATACCGGCTCTACATCAAGATAAGCTGCTCCAAGCAAATCCACCAGCTTGTCGGTTGGCGAAAACAGTGCTACAGGCTTTGTTTCAATTGAGAGATGTCTGGGAGGATTGAGTCATCTTTGAGGGCTGCGAAGGGAGCATCTAATGAGTATGAAAGATAGTGGTAGCATAACTGTGTGCGTAGCCTGGAGTCTCCTCCTGAGGGACAATGTAGTGTTCTGTTGATAGATTCGCCCCGTACGAAGTGTGCGAGACGAATTTCGGCGACGCAGGCGGGTTAAAGCTGGGGTTCACAATGGATTTCATTCGTTTGGGGTGGAGAGCAATATAATGCAGAAACAATGCACCATCATCCCGGCGGATGAAACCCTCCGATCCTATCTCAAACAACTATTGATATCGACACGTGCATAAATTGAGGACGCGGTGGGGTGTTTAGATCGAATGCTATACGGATACAAGGGGAATGACCTCATAGACAAGGATGTACGGTAGACTGATGCGACGCACTGGTAAATCATGGTGTCGTTGGTGACGCGGGAGCTGGGTTAGTAGGATATTGGAACGGCAAGTGTATGAGGCAAGGAGACGCTAGCAGGTGCGATGGTGGTGATGATGGTGGTGGTGGTGGTGGTGGTGGTGGTGGATGGCAGAGACAATCGCCGATGTCGTTGGCAACGGCGTCCAGCTCAGACTCAGCCCTGGAAAAAAAGATAAGAATGCATGGGAATGAGATAAGGCTTATCTCAACGATCTGTTCCATCATCATCATCGTTGTCGTTGACCTTGATCCTGTCGTTGACTCCCCATAGATCTATAGAAAGCTCGGCGATAAAGTTTGCTACGCAAGTCTCTCTCGAAATCGAGAATTTCTCCCCTGCCCATTGCCTCCCCATCCTTCTGATTCCCATCCTCACATCCGCTGATCTACATCCAATCCACATCCACCTACATCGTTGATCCCTCTATTTCCTCGCTCAAAACGTGTTCCAAAGGCTTTGCCAGACATCTACTCGTGGCCGCCATGGCCCATAAGTAATCGCGCACCGAAAATTGTGATGGCCGCCATGTTTTCCTTGAACCCGAGGGCTTGGTCCAGAATTGATGGATACAGCTGAGAGGTATACGTGTAAGGAATCAGACTTTGCCACTAGAAGGAAGGACGTACCGAAGTGGATGAATCGAGGGTGTGCGAAATTTGGTGTCCCTTTGCCCAATTCTCGATCCATGCTTCCAGCTACTCCATGGGCCAGAAATAGTAAATGTGATAGCTATGAAACATATCTCTTTTGTATGTGAAGGAATAAAGAAGGGAGTCGTTTCGTTGAGAGAAATTGGTGTGGCAACTTCGTGAGTAACCCCCCCAAAAAAGGAGATTTCCAGGGGATCAAGGGGTAAATATTTAAATCATCGAAAGGCGTCACTTTCAACACGAAATCCCACCTCACTCATACAGCTTTCAAGGAAATGGGTTGGTCCATGTTAATACTCATATGTTAGAGCTCCCATTATCAGACCCGCCCTCACAGGTCCGTACAAAAAGCTCATTTTGACCATGAAAATGATTTACCGGCCAAGGTAGTGATTTCATTCGTGTTCTTATTGCTAAAATCACCCTGAAGGCAAGTAATACTGCCTACAAAAAGTAATCGCGCACCTTTTGACCTGTGCTTCGCCATCATCCCCTCGATTTTTTTGATCATAATAAATATGACAATTATCAGTGGTCCAAGAGAACAATTGTGAGAATAAGAGTGCCAATCAACCCACGTCCTGAGGGGGTAAATCAATTTCACGCTCGGAATGAGCTTTTCCCATAGACCCCTCAGAAACAATTTAATGTACGGATTGAGAGCGCTTAGATATCAGTAGAAGGCTCGTATAGTTGGTTTCTTGGAAAGCTGGTTCAGTGACGCAAGACGGCTCCTTGAAAGTGAGGCATTTCGGTCATTTTACCCCTCGATCTCCTAAGTGTTTCCTTTTTTGGCAACTCAGACGCGACCTTGGTACCCCAATTTCTCTCCATGTGTTGGCTCTCTATCCTATCCCTTCACACATGGAAGAGAGGATCCAAAGGGCTCGAACATATAATATCTCGGCGCCTCGGAGCGCACGTCTACATGTATCGAGACAAAGTAAAAATGGCATTTTATTTACAGCACCCTCGATCCATCCAGTTCAGCGCCGGTTTTCTTCAGGCCACAGACTTTCAATGCTCACGCGAATATCTCCTTATTACATTCAAAAGTTTGGGAGGAAATGCCCTGGTCTCGTTGAAAACTGTGAGTCATCCTTTTTCGGGGTGCGCGATTACTTTTGGTAGGCGCGAGTAAGTAAGGTATAGTGAACAATGCATCACGCGAGACTCACACTTATAGTCAATGATGTATCGTTAGGACAGCTACAGGTGATCTACCCAACTTTTAAGTTGTGACAAGGGTGTCAACAGTGGCACAGGGAGGACTAAGAAGTGTGGATGGAACGGAAAGCCGCCGCCATCGATCAGAGGAGCTGAAACGAGAAGCACGACTGTCATTCGGACGTCACCTCACGCGCTATGACTGGCACGTCCTCTTCTTTGTATTTCTATCCCTACCCTCCGTCCAACTTACAGTCAGCCATCACCAGCGGTAGCCTATCTACCCTCTGACATTCTCCAGCTTCTCCCTCCTGCGCTCGGGGCGCAGCAACGGCGGCCATGACAGCCAACGTATCAGACAACATGTAGACAGCATACAATCAGCTACACTCGCCATTTTCAAACCCCCAGCGAATAGTCACCTTTCGACCACAACAACGCTGTCCAAATGATCGCTATCAGCAGCGAATCCTACGCTGTGGCTACCAGGATGGGGGACTCAATGAATGTTGCCGTGGATGAACACCTCATAAGTAGTATTGGTATTGTCCGTTGATGGCGGTTGATACGACGAAGACAGAGATGGAGATCCCTAGGACTCGGTACGTTCACTTGACTTTCCCTTTCTTATGAACACCTCATAAGTAGTATTGGTCTCGTCTCATTGGTCTAAATCAACCTATTGTCCCTCTTTTCCATACACTCCTCGCTTCCTTTTGGCGAACCTTACCCCCTTCCCATCTATATCCACTCTTTCGTTCACTGGCGCCATACATCCGTGGAGGAGCAACCCCTAGCAATACTTCCTGCTTGCCTGCGCCTCATACCCTTACCCAAAAATCCATCTGCACTACTGCCATTCTTCCTTCTGTCTCCGTCAACGAAGCACAGGTCGAGCTTGAGTTTGCCGATGATGGCGTTGCCTACGGCCTTTAAGATGGGGAAGCTGCGAACCGAAATCGTCATCCTTGGTTGGACTGCCAGCAATTGAGCAGCTGACCATGGAACACGATCCACAGGGACGTAGGCAACGGTCAACGGGACATCATCCCTTCGCGGCCTGGTAAGTCCTCTTCCCAAATCATTCCACTCAATTCTCTGTCCAGATCGACTGCATGAAAACCTTTGGAATGCCATTCTTTGATACTCGTTCATAGCGAGAGGGAATCCGAGGAGAATACTCTGAGGATCCAACTGCTAGGCAGCCAGCTACATGCAAGCATGGGAGGATGACTATATAGTACCAAGCCACCCAATCACAAGATTGGAAGCCAATATGAGATGAAAGTAAAATGTTTAAAACAGATGTACAAGAATGTGCTGTGGGGGAATAGGGGAGAATTAGGGAAAGGATCATGTGACGGAGGACTGACCAGGGCGCCTAAGTCATAGGCATTTTCCTCTGATGTAGGCGCCGAGACCGGACTAAGTGGTCAGGTGACCGGCACCTAGGGGAGACTTAGGAGGAATCAAGTGTCCCTTACAGTTTGCCCCGCTGGTACTCATGTACACATTTGCTCAACTTGAAATTCTGCACCTTCTCACTAAGTATTTGTCAAGCTTTCAGGACACTCTTCCTCCGAATTCGCAGTGGCATCACTAGTCACGAATTGTGTCACCGGGACGAGACCTACTAGAAGAGCAGAGTACCATGGCCGGAATTTTGGTTCTGATGCGAAGTCTCAGTTTCGTGAATTTGAACAACGTCTCTGCGGAAATGGAGGTGAGTACAATGTATATATCCCCATCGATGAACAATTTTCAATGGATTTACGTAGAAAGTGTAAGAAATGGTTGTAAGGATAGAGATGGTGACTGATGTAAATACAGACCATGCTGGTAAGGGACAGGGCAAGTGCATGGGGGAGCAAACAAAGATGGGAATGTAACACGAAAAGCAGGTAAGCAGATGTAAGGAGAGGATTTGAGCATTGAACGTTGAACTTCCACCAGAGTCGGGAATTTCTTGATTCTCTGATATTCCATCACCGTCATCCAGATTCCGAACGATTTCGTGTTGAGTAACCCGTGTTTCCCAGCACCACGAACCTCTGAGAACCACAACCGGTTAACTGCGGCACCAAGGACCCTAAAACTATTACGCAGCTCGACGGTCGTTCTACCTCAAGACACCCAAGGTAGACATGAGCAACGAATGTGAGCGACTCATTGACTTCTGTGACCACGCAGCCTGCGTATCGCTGCCAGGCGCTTGAGGTATCCAATCGGTTAGCGGACACTGAGCAAGGTCAGGATCAGCGACCGATTCTTCGTTGTTGGCTCGACAGGTGTAGATCCGTGCGCGGTGGAAATTTGTACGGGAACGGGTGAGAAGGGGAAGTGAGACTTGAACAGAATTTCTTCTTGCGACTGAAATCTCTTGACCGACACTCTCATTCTTGGTCTAAACTATGCATATACATCTATACCAGCCTAATACAGGGCAAGAAGTGGTGGAATTGACGATGCGGAGGTGGACTTGAATTTTCGGGGAACCCTGTGATGCACTTCGCGCCGATTTCCAATTTGGCGACCGGACTCTAAAACTCCTTCCCTTCCGCCATCGTTCCGCCGCCCATGCCTTCCCTGTCCACCGCCCACCCATCCCACTGCCTATATAACGCTGTTCTGGACTTTTTACACCCCCTCTTTTTTGGATTCAATTTTCTCATCTTCTGGCGCCGATGAACTGGGCGTTTTCGTCGTCGTTTTCGGCTTGTTCCTCCAAAACCCACTTCCCCCCTCCTCCACTTCCCTTCCTTCGACTTCTGCTTGCTCCAAAAGTGTCTCGAAACCGCTTTCTGACAATCCCGAGTCAAATCGAAGCCGATAGACTCGACTTTCTCGTATCCTTGGTCGGGTTTCGACGGTTCTGCTTGTGGAACTGGTAAGCCCATTGATTCTCTCGCTAAGAGTTGCACTGATTAACAATATATATTCAGAAATGCTCCATTTTATCAGTACCCTCAATCTTCCTCCTCCCAACTCTGCGGCTCTCGAAACGGCGCCTCGCAAGTCCCAAGACAGGATTTGCACACGACAGACCCCCCGGATCAACTCTCTGCGCTACACGAGCCCAAAACGTCACACTGGTAAGCATGCGAGTCACCGTCACCCTTTCTGATGCTGATAAACAATTTATATATAGAAATTCTCCATTTTATCGGTCCCACGGAGCCCTCATCCTTGTTCCTTCAAAAAAAAAACGCAACCCTCTCGATATCCAACTCGTTCGAAGGCGGGAAAATGATATTTGCATGACACGCTGAGGGAGCTTTAGGTGCGTTTCGTTGTTCCTTGTCTTTGAACGACTCGATAAGCAATATATGTATAGAAATTCTCCATTTTATCGGTCCCGCCACCCTCCATCTCCCTCCCCTTCCTATTCCTTCGAAACGAAACCTTCCAGGCGCTCTACACCTCGTACGATCGCCCACAGACGATGTCTGTATGAAATGACGCCCCTTTCTCGCTACCACGGCCTCCCTCCTTCTTATTCCCTAGAAACGGCACTCTCCGCCTTGTGCAAGCACCCACTCGCGAAGTCTGTCCGGAACGGCACCATTTTGTGGCTCTCCTCCACCTCCCGACTTCATTTCGGCTCGACTGACTCAAATGAACGATGTCTATACCAAACGAGGCCATTTCATCACCCTCCCGAGCCTCCCAGCCTTCTTTTTCCTCGACCTCGAGACTCGGCTCACATCGAGCGAATGGACGCCGTTTTGCTGCGGTTTCGGTGCGTGACTGATCCCTATTCATTGCTAATATTGTATTTACAGAATTCGGCCCAAAAACTGTCTTGGAACGGTGTCGAAGACTCGAAGTGGATTTCGTTGGTGAGTTCCTTTCTCGCCCTCCCGGCCTCTCGAAATCGGCGTCACATCCATTGCCCTTTTCGCCGCGCATCAAGTTTCTGTAGACCAAGGTCGGAAAGAGAGGGTTGGAGTCGTCTCGGAACCGATGGAGTCGAGGTCAAAGGTTTGGGTGCCTACCAGTTGGAGTGGACTTATTGGTTCAAGTAGTTACTAGCACTTTTGTACAGTCTCATAGTTTCGAGGTAATTTGATTTGATTGTTTTTACTATGCACCTCTGAAAATCACCTCGAGTACGAGCGGGAGTAAATGACCCAGGTTACGTGTTGGAGCGGGCTTGTGCAAATTACGTAGTTAGCAAAATCTATTTTTTACGGAGATAGAGAATTGCTGTTGAGGGACTAGACACAGAGGCGAAGACGTAGCCGAGGGCAGAGGGCAGTGGTCTGTGCGCAAGTCTTGGGAGTGACGTTGTATGGTGTATTTAAGGAGGAGGACTGGAAGTGGGTTCGTCAGCTATTCCCCCTCCCCTCGTTATGCTGCTGCCATGCTGGTAGTGCTCGCAGCCTCACCTCACCTCTCCTCCTCGTCTCGTAGCTAGTAGTCTCGTAGTCTACCCACATGTACTTGGATAGTGACACGGAGAGGCTGGCATGCTGCCGGTCTCTCCGCCAATGAAAAGGGGACAGGCGCTACGCACCTATCAGAAACCCTTGAATTTCAGTTTCACAAAAACACAGCAGACCTCACGCCTCAAACCTGGAAGTAAATTCATGAGAATACACACTCAGGAGCAGCTCAGGAGGCCATCAAAGTACGGCGTTGAACACACTTGATGTTTTCTAAGTACTTGACCGCGACGCCAGCTAGAGCCAGCAGAGTATCCCTTACTTACATCAAACCGCTGCTCAATATGAAGTGCAAAACCCGTTTGCATATTCAACGTTACCTGCCAGTGTGCACGCAGGAGCATGGGGTCTCCACAGCAGTGAACAGTGTTCTATGCCTGGCTCCTATGACGTGCCTGGCAGCTCTCTTCGAGATCTATCCACTCACAAGCGTGCCAGCTTGACGGCTGCGAACGGAGGGAGAATTGGCCGCCCTTTCGCTCTGTCCACCACTTTCACTGACCCGGCAAATCAGCATTTCGGGACATCGTCACCGATGCAAACAAAAGATCTAAGAGACGGGGTTACCAAGTACAAGCTCGATCAAATTCCACAGCATCTTCACCCCGATCCAATGGCGCTGAATGAGCAGCCGTACGAACCAGGTAACTGTGGCGAGTTCTCAACCTTATACCAGGCAGCAGCGAAACGCCGGGAGAAAAATTCAATATCGTCTGGGCATGCTCCATCCAGACTTCAAATCCGAGAACCCCAATGAAATTCTGTTCACATTGCCGATCTTATCCAACTAACCTCGTTGTCGACATGCCCGGACTGGTGATCATTGATAAGTATTGCGCGGAGGGGATACGAAATATATGCATCGAACAACACAGTACGTACACAAAGCATACCTACTTTTGCGCGATGCTTAGATGCTTCATCCGTCGCAGATAAGCACTCCTGGCTAGAAAGAAGAGGTCGAGAACCGTGTAAACTTGTTGAAATCGGAAAGAAGTTAGCAGCTCCGTCGTGTAAGTGTGAGAACATTCCGGGACTTACCGTGGGAAGTCCGGGTTAGTATTCTAACCGTGAGAGAAGGATTACTCCTTATGTAGTATATTCTAGAATTAAATATGGATATGTATAAATAGAGCGAAGCGAGGACTTACTCCCCGTCAATTCTACAACTTGTATTCTCAACAAAACTACTACAAGCAATTCTACAAGGAAAGCCCGCCGGCCCGGGGCCTCATGGTGTCGCTGAGGTCGCTTGCCCGTGTTCCTCTAACAGCGAGAGGACCAGGGATCAGAGGATCTCGCAGTGGACAGAAAGTGGTAAAGAGCAGGGAACCGAGGACGCGATTTCGAGGGGACTCTGGAGTTCACGACGGTACTGAGTAGAGCAAGAGTAGAAGTGCAAGCGCAACTGACCCAATCGAGCCTCAGGTCCAAAGTCTTCCATCTATTGAGTGTATTTGGGGAAATTGAAATCATGGATTGCGAACACTTCAGCGCGTCCGTAGCCACCACCGTGGTCAGGCCCACAGAAGGCACTTCTTATGCTTATGCATCCTGCGGCAGGTCCAGGGCGTGTGCGTCTACCGTCTAAGTTGAAGTAGAGCTCAAGACACTGCGAATGTTTGCAATTAATCTGGGTCTGAAGCAAGTCTGAAGTACATGGCTGTCGGCACACGGAATATCAAGTCAGGAGAGCTCCTATCGCGCGTGTGTCACGTGCCATTGAACGGCGTGATGATGCCCAGACAGATGCCGCCTTTCCCGGTCGCCGTCAGCAACGATGGCGACGCTGGAATATGTTTCGTTCCCGTCCAGCGCGACGTGGCTATGTTCAATCGATGGAAAATCTATCCAAACAGAACCCGAACGCAAACTATCTCTTCCAGAACTCACCAGACTTTCTCGCCAACATCACCGACGAGCCCAATGACCCCGACGACGACAAGCAAGTACATAGTTCCACCCCGGATACTCTTGTCGACTGCGCAAGTCTCGAGCGGGGCGGGTTCAGTACTCACTTCTACCCCCGTTGCATCGGTTGGAAAGGGAAAGCTGCTGTCCACGGGGGACCCATTGTCGATACCGATAACGACGGTGAACTCTAGAAGATTCGTTCCTCGCGTGGGTCCTGTTTTCTGGCTTCGGGACAGGGTTGCAGAGATTCTGCTATGGAAACGGGGTTGGAAGGTTACGTGCACTTGGATGGCGGCATACGAATTCCTGTGTGAGTTTTTTCTACTCTTTTCTCCAAAGGTACTTTGCTGATGGAGATGTTTAGGCGTATTTCCTCGACTTGTATTTGTTGTCCCGCACGCTATCGTGCTTGCTGTCATGCTGGCAAATTCACCGCCTGCGCCCCAACCCAAACCTCCACCACATCCGACATTCTTGGCCCCGCCGCCCCCAACCCCGAAATCCAAGAAAATCGAGGAGTCCGCTTCGAAAACTCCAGTGTCACTGGTACCGGAGGGGAGTAAAGAATGGCTAGCGAACATCCAGGGAATATATAACCTAATGGGTTTTGGGTACGTATATATGCAGAGCGCAGATGTACATGATCGACTAGCCCCCATATCCTCTCAACTCAATCTGTCACCCGAACCTTCAGAATCGTCCCAACTCCGGGCGTCTTCATTCTACATCTTTACCGCTGTGGCCGTAACACTTCCCCCACTCGGGCTCCTTGTTGTTTCGCCATACTTCCCAACGCGTCTGGTTGCTCTCATCGGAGGGCTCACGCCCTTTTCTCTCCTCCACCCGAGAATACTGCCATACCTTCCGTTACTTCCTCAAGCTTTGCAAGAAGTCTTCATCCTCCTCACTGAAGCCAGTCATTCCACGTACGCCAAACTCCAACCGTGGATAAGCAACAAGCTTGCTTCAACTCCCTATATCTCCAAACTCGCCAGGTTCCCTACCCCCTCTCCAAAGCTCGCCTCCATCAAGAACCACCCAATTCGTCACTTGTGCGCTTTCTCAAGGCGGCTCGTTGACAATGACCGTCTAAGCGATGACGTTTGCGGCGCTGAGCTCAGGCAAGTTGAGAAATACGAGAACGAACGGTGGAAATTGGATGAAGCTTCTCCTTCATTGGGCTTGGAGAGTTCGCATATCTTTGATAGCGGGACTACTGAAACCGGAAGCGGAAGTTGGAGTAAGAAACATCTCAAGGAAGGGGAGAGATGTAGATGGACGAGGGGGAGAGATGGGTGGAGTGGGGTTGGAGATGGTGGGTTTGTCAGGTTCGTAATCTGTCTCACTTAGCTTATTGGAAATCGCGTTGTTGATGACCGTTGTATAGCAGCAATCTCACATTCTCGCTCGCTTCCGGCTGGAACCTTGTGGATACGGAAGATTGGCGAGAGGATGTTGTTGGGGAATGGACAGGTGGGCTGATCGATGATGGTATGTCGGGCAAATCTGTATTTGGAAAACTATAACTAACAATGTCTGTGTAGACGGGTGGACGTACACGAACGACGTCTGGTCAGACCCCAGACCATATCCTGTGTACAAGGCTTCCCCCGATATCGCTACCGCTACAGTGACTCGCCGGCGACGATGGACCAGGTGTATATGGTACAAAGGAGTATCCCCGCACTGACTCTCTTCGTCCATGTATAGTATGTATCAGCACATGTGGTCCATCAGAACTGACGACAATGATGGAAGCAAGGGCCTGAGAACACGATAGGCAATGAACGCCTCGAGAAATTGCCAAACGATGAAATCTCAGCGCATGTCCCTGTTGTCGTTGGGAAGCCGTGGGGGAGATGATGTTGGTGGAAAAGATCATGATAACAAACATGATGGCCCGACGCAACGGCAGGCTCGAGGAGCTGGAGTAGGAGTAGGAGGAGAAGAAGGAAGATTCCTTGTTTCCTTCAAACCAGCTCCGGGGCTAGGAATCCCGAGCGCACACTGCGATGATAGCCCGAAGACAACCCACAAAGATAACCACCATGCTCTCGCTGTCGAGCTTGATCAACGACGATGAGAGCGCAGCGCGGTCGACAATTCTGAGTGAGGTGGTGCCTATACGCGTAGCGACGTCGTAAAAAATCAGCTGGGTGATGGGATGCCGGGTAGTATGGAGCATATGCGCAGGCTCAAGATTTGGCCATGGTTCTATTTGGAGGACGGAGGCTAGGATGGGCTGAACGCGCGTAATCGGCCAGTAGCCAACTGGTCTCCTGCTAAACTTCACATTTCCCGTCCCGTTTCTTCGCTGAGAATGGCGGTCGTGACTATCCTATAACCGATGAGCCTGTAACCACGTCTTCAAACGAGCGGTGGTTTGCGTTGACACCTGCGCAGGACATCGTATCCATACTCCTTAGCGAAGTCCGTGGCCAATAGGGAGTGAAGGTGTACTGGGATTTGCAGAAGAGAGGTCATGAATGGACAGGCTGAGGTGATTGTGCTGACTACGAGCCTGTGAAGAAAGCCAAGGTAAATGAGGTGAAGATATAACGTTGCGACCCATTCTCACCAGCTTCGTATGGCACATTCCCCAGAGCCTCCAGTTTTCCTCGCCACGCTACCGATTTGCATTCTCATCGACGACCTCCCCGACTCCATTGGAAAAGCCTCCCGCGACCACAGAAACGAACACTGGGTCAAGTCGAGTACTGAGGAGCGCGAAACAGGACGCATTGAGACCTTCCTCGTCGCATTGAGTTCGAGGATAAAGGTGACCAGGTGTTCATGGAGGTATAGTGTCGGTGCGCGACCGCGGGCGGTGGAACTTCATTGACTGGGTCTTCTTTGTGAGCCTCTGGCTTTGAGAGGACTGAGAGGGGTTGAAGAGCAGCTAGAAATCGGTAGCACGAGCGAAGGGTAGATGAGTAGATCAAAACCACGAAGAAGGATTCATGGACACGCTAAAGGATCCATATGAATGGAAGAAAATCGGGTGGAAGTCAGCATACGCACTGGGGCCTCTTGGAGCCTGCCATTTTGTGAGCGGCGTCGTCTAGCATATCCCCCTCCATGTCCAACCTTTGTCCAAGATCGAAGAGCGACTTGATCAATCTGGCTAATCTTGGTATTGTAGGAGTTCGGTCTCAAGCTCGAGTCTAGCCCAGGGTCCGGCAGCGAATTCGAGTGTCTGGTACGTATCTTAAAGAATGCGAGAAAAACAATGAGACTGCCCGTTTGTAGTAGGTAAACAATAAAACATACCATTCTCAACACGTCAAACAACTAAAAAAAACAACCCAACTCCATCCCAAGAGGTGGTACCCGATGTTTCATCTAGAATGCGTTCTCGTTGGGCTGGACGAACCATGACGTAGTGGGGAGTAGCTATTGGGTACATGGGTCAGGTCGAGTGGTTCCAAGGGAACGAAGACGAACTCGCCTGCTCAAGAAGTTCGAACGCGTCGGACAAGAGAGTCAGACGACGCGTCATCCCGATCACGTGATGAATAGGAGCTGGGAGGGTTGTGAGCTCTACGCTTGAGTACCTCCGCAGAGGAAAATGTCAGCGTGTAGGGGGCTGGAAGCGAGAGCGAAAGTTTCGACGAACGTCTGAACGCGGAGTTACCGTGCCTCATCAGGCCGCAAGATGTCGACCCCAAGAGTCGAAGATCGGAATCTGTGTTTTCGACGCGTCACTGGGAGATAATGAGAGCAACGACATAGATTGACAGCGAAAGCTAGTGACAGACGGTAGGCTCGACTCTGCATGTCTATCCGCCATGATTCCTGCAGAGATTGGGTTACGCAGCATGCGTTGGGACCAGGCTGCTTTCTGTGGACTCTGTGGGGTCAATCGTCGCAGCTTCTGGCTGGTTCAAGGCTGGTTTGGGAGCCAATCACGCGCACTTCCGATGCTTTATGCGGTGCTTTCAATGTTTATCCTAGGTAAATAAAGTTCAGCGTACGAACATACATCCGCTGTTGGGCGTTGTTTGCTTACCTCTTCAGAAAACCTATAAGAACCCTCCAGCTTCGACCATAAGCCCTCCAGCAACCTTATCAAGTCATTGCACTTCGATCCCAAAGTCTGGTCGCAGGGACTCAATAGCCCACATCACTCAATGTCTTCGGCATAAAGGCCCGCCAGTAGTCCATCCTCTCCGCCGTAACACGCGAGGTCGTGGGGATCGCTGGTGTAAGCCGGGTGGTGGGGTTATCCTTGACGAAACCTGAATTTGATAGGATGACTTAGCGGTCTACCTGTCGTCGGGGAGTTGCCCAATACTTGGTTTGGTAGATGGAAACGGAGGGGGCATTGGTTGACATAGTCATGGGCTGGCTTTGGGAGAGGAGAGGTGGTGGTCTCCACTGCTGATCCCGCCGAAGTTGGTACCGGCTACGAGACTTTTGGATTCAGCCGTTTTCACTTGCTGAGACCTATTTTCTTTTCTTCAATTTCGGAGAAACCGGACGAGGCGTGGATGGGAACGGCATCGTAATTTTGGTAGGTATTGGTACGGATGTCTTTGAGGAATGGGAACGAGGTCTAGGAAGATGGGAGTACTTAGTCAATGTAAGGTAACGCAGTGGAAGAAGCCACGTACGTTTCTACTTGTCACAAGAGACCGAAGAGAAGCAAGCCTGGCCGTCCAGCTTCCTCGACCAAGCTTGATACTCAGTGGGTCGTTCGATGCATCACAAGCGAAGCGGGACCACCACTTCTCGGGAGCAATGATTCTGGTATGTGTAGAGTAGTTTGTGACAATCATTCTGATTGACCTTGCGCACAGGCTCATAAATGATCTACAAAGTTCCGTACTTAAAAACCATACAAGGGCAATCAGAGAAGGAGCACGAGCAGAACAAGTCTGGAAGTCGAGGGCAACTGGGTACGTCACGGTTGTCTCTTAGGAGATCGATGTAGACTTGCTTTTAGAGTTACTCGGTGATCTCAGCCAGCTTTGATACAAGTCGTTGAAATTTAAAGCTCGTGTGGTCGAAGACTCGAAGTGGTCGCGTCGCAGAAGTGGTCAAAAAGAGACGCGGCAGCACGACTGATAATTTTGCTGACCGTGTGAACCCAAATTCTCACAGTTACCACTGAACCAAGCTCGACGTTGGCTCGACGTTTGCTCGACTTTCATGAACTTGTTACTTCATCATATAAAAATCCTCGGACGCTAATTCGCGAACCGTTGGTTTTCTCGATACTACCAGAGCTACACTTGAATCTTCGAAGGCATTGAAACTACCCCCTTAAGCTTGGTGCATTGCCGCAAGGGCATCGCGTTGAATTTTTTTNCGCTGGATTGTTCTGGCCAAGTGTTCGATGCCTCGTCATCGATTCATCACCAAAGTGAACGTGAACCAACGACATCGAGCTTGGGCTTCGTATCCTTGTCCTTACGAAGACCCGCTTTCGCAATTGTTTCGTGGCTCTTCCGCCTTAGAGCCAGCCAGAATTCCAGTCATTGATTCCGTCGTGAGTTTGTCTTCTGGAACGCTCGGGGCTGTTCAAAGGGTCTGATAAACAGACCTTTCTCGTACCCTCCGTCAGCTAGAACGTCTGACCTCGGAGAAATCTCTTTGCGGTCCCTTCGCAATATCATATATCATCATCGCCCACCGTGATTTGATAGATATTGGTACTTGGTCACGATGAAGCGATACTTCAATCTTTTAAATTCCAGTCACAAGGAGCCCACTCAATCGTGATGGGATCCATTTTCTCATGGGTCCTTGTACTTCAGTGGGCGAGCTGCCCAAGTCCTAGCTACCAACCCCGCCTTCAAATCGCAAGTGTACCCGCTTGCCACCTCCCTTTCGCATTGTTCTCTCTACGGCGAGATTATGATCATCGTGATCATGAATCAAGTAGCTGATTGAACCCGGTTGTTAGTCGAGCGGTGAACCCAAAGCTTTAACAAATGGACCACATATAAATCGGTCCTAGCCCTGGACCTAGCGGCCTCGCGAACTCAATGTCTCCCATCCTTGATCAAATTATAGCTGGCTACACAGCGTACTATATCCCCCAGTACGCTCAAGGTTGAGGGTTTCTTTCCAGCACCTGCCTCAGATGCTCATGTTTTTCTCCGCAGTCTCATCCTTGACACTTCTGACTTGGGAATATCTTGTAACTTTATCTGACGAAGTAAGACCCAGACTTGTTGTTGTATACTCAGGTAAGCTCACAAACCTTCATAACTAGGTTGAATTCTTCTGGGTTAGTTTCTGCCTTCCCGTCCAAACGAAAGTGAATGATCCCATTTATCTTCTAGACGGGGCTCTCGACTTCACCGACCCAAATTCTCTTCTTCATCGTATGTTACCATCCCTTACTCTTGGTCTCCGCGGTTACCTACTCGGTATCTCCTCTCTGTCAGAACCGGTACCAGATATTTGCGTGGCATATACTTCACACCTTTGGTCGGTTCCACCCTCACACACATGCATCGTACTCATAGCCTTGAAGGAATACTTACCCCCACTCGAACCCAAAAAGTGAGTACTCACCGCTAAATTTTATCCGCTTCATAAGTCCTGACACACGCCTCCCCCCATCTAGTTGTACGTTCCATCCTTCCCCATTTTCAAGTCCTCATACCTGCCCTCTCGGTGAACGTTCGTGTCTGCACGGGTAGCTGTTTGTTTCCTTCAAGCTCTCGTCTTCGGTCATCCGTCTGATCTAATTTGATCCAGGTGATGCATGGTTCCATTAACTCATTGGAATCTCCGGTAATTTGTCCGTTGCTTGCATTGTGATAACCTGATGATAGCTGTTTCTAGCTATATTGGTTGTTCTGGTCATCAACTTGATTCTCTCGCTTCGAATTTATGGACTGTACGGCCGCGTGCGATGGGTCTTCGTTCTTCTTGGCTTCATGATTGTTGGAACTGTCGCCGTACAGGCCTATGC
This sequence comes from Pleurotus djamor, assembly GCA_029747585.1. Lineage (NCBI taxonomy): Eukaryota > Fungi > Basidiomycota > Agaricomycetes > Agaricales > Pleurotaceae > Pleurotus > Pleurotus djamor. Next base: position 33,810 of record JAPEVF010000318.1, on the reverse strand, counting down.
AGTGGCAGTCCTTTCCCCGAACTTCACCCTGATTCCTCTACCGTTTTCAAAGAACGTCGTTGTTTGCACCCCGAGTTCAATGGATCATCTTATCCTTGCACTGTGAGTCTTTCATCTTGGATGAGTCCATGCATCTTAGTTACCGCTAACCACACTCACACTTCTAGAATTCCTGGACTTGGGTTTGATACCCTTGCCCTTACGCTTGTCCTCATTCGCGGCCTGTTACACATGCAAAGACTGAGAGGGGTTGGCGCTAAGGGATCAAATATCGTCCACATCCTGACGAGGGACTCGGCTTCCTACTTCGTGGTGTGCGTTCTATGTGAATCTCTTCTATCCGGCGGCGTACTCAATGTCTTGATAGGATTTTAATCATTGACGCTGCGTTAGTCGTATCCTTCAAGCTACCGGTAGCTACCCTGTCTCTCCTTTTTTTTTTGAGAGGACCAGACTAATCATGTCGTTCAGGGCGTCGAGTCGTTCATTACATTCGGGTACTGCTACGTCATGATTTCTATCGCAGGCTCTCGCATGTTGCTTAACCTGAAGCGAGAAAGCATAGTTTCCGAGTACTCGTAGAATCGTAGAATCGCCGCTATGCTTATCGCTATACGTATTTATCTGCTGTTTCAAATCCACAGGGCGGATGTTCCAGCCATTAGAGAGTGATGCGGGAAGGCTGGGACTCCGGGAGAATGGTGTCTGTCACTGGCTCGGCTCGGCGTCCATTTTCATGTTCAAACGAGCTAGTAGCGAGTTTCGATCACAATGGAAAAGAATCAGCTCGACTGTGGGGTATTTTGCAAGTCGAGTAAAGTCTGGGCCTGAGATCTGAGATCTGAGAGCTTGAGCTTGAACGGTGTAAGTTCAAGAATCAACACCTCCTATTTACTCTACTTACTAGTTCACTTATCGTGTGAGTATCAGTTCTCACGATCACAAATGTTCGTGAAGTTCACAGCCCTTTTCCGGCGAATCCATCAACACCGCTGTTGATTTCTGATGAAAACTGGTACGTGTTGATAAATCAATAAAGTGCTGAAGGTTGAACGTTTATGAATGATGCTCCAACGTTTCACAGCCAGACAGCTATGCTCATTCCCGTCTCAAGAGGCATTCTCCGATCCACAATTGCTTCTTCTCCTCCAAACAGGAAGAACGTTTCTCAGTAATCTTCCAGGCCATATGGCCTATCTGCCTATTCTTGGAACCTTTACGCCCTTCTAACGTTTCGCTGTCGCCTCATGCTTGTCTCAGGATCTTTCCTTACCATCATGCAACCGTCGTGAAACCAATGTTCACTTCTTCATCCGCTGAATGACGTTCACGAATCCCGTTTCTCAAAGAGCCCGGAAGAGCCCCCTCAGCCTACAGGACTTGCTCAATGATCTTCACGGCCAGGAGATCAATCCAGACCGAGTTTTGTTTCCCATGGATTGCTTCGGGACGGACGACGGTAACCGATAATCGTACCTCCATATGTCCACCAAAGCCATGATGAAGTGTTTCTCATCGACGACTCGAGTCCCTTGATGTCTTGCTCCGAGATGTGATCATCATGAATCGGATGACTGACAGAACCAGCGCCCAGGCCAGACACGCCGCTGCCACACCGACATGGCTCCCATATAAATCGATCTAGGCTGCGCCGAGCAACCCCAATGAACCCCTTCCTTGCCCAGATTATTGCTGGTTACGATGAGTACTACGAGACTCAGTATGCCCAACGTGAGATTTTTTTTTTACCGCCGAGTCTTTACATACATTGACGCTTTCGCTCATAGTATCATCCTTGACATTTCTGCTTTGGGAGTATCTTATCACTTTACCTGACGAGGTAAGGCTTTCCTTGACTCGTCGCCACCGTAGAAACTAACTTATTATCACCGCTAGGTCGAACTCTTTTGGGTACGCGCTCGATGTATTTTCAACCTGGGCCGAAGGAAAGCTTACGTCGTTCAGACGGGCCGCTGGACAACTCCAACTCGTATTCTCTTCTTCATTGTTTGTCAATGCTCACTTCGCCGCTCCGCCACATCTAATTTTCCGTCAGAACAGATACCAGATTTTTGCGTGGCAAATATTTCACACCTTCGGTCAGTTGCATCCCCTCACTTGTAGATGTCATTGTCACTCATGACCCCTCCGTCCAAAGGTGTTTTTTCGCCTACTCGAACAGAAAAAGTAAGTGATCATGATTTTATACCGCGTAATACAGGTTTTCTAAGCTTATCCACCCGTCTAGTTGTACGTCCTGTCCTTTTTCCCCGGCGGAAATTCCACTGACCTATGTGGTTGGCCTCGGCTAGCTGTCTGTATCCTTCTCCTAGTCTTTGTGATCGTCCGCGTGACAAATTTCCTCAAGGTCGATTATGGGTCCATTACCTCATCGGGGTCTCAGGTACATAGTCCCTTGTCTCTAAAATCGATCCTTCCTCATAATCCGCTCCAGCTATCTCGATCGTGCTATTCGTCAACTTGATCCTTTCATTCCGAATTTACGGACTCTACGGCCGTGTACGTTGGGTTGCTATCCTTCTTGGAACCATGCTCTTGGCGACAACGGCTGTGCAAGCCTACATCATCCTCGCAGGCTTTCCCCCGGACTTCATCCTCACCCCTCTACCGTTCTCGAATACCATTGTCGCTTGCCGTACGATTTCGGCGGAGCATCTATACCTCGCTGTGTAAGTCGGACCACTCATCTTTACATCTTTGACGGCCTTAACTTCGCGACATACTGATCGCATCTTACCTTGCAGGATTCCCGGGCTTGGGTTTGATATTCTCGCGCTTACGCTAGTGCTCGCTCGTGGGTTGCTACACATCCAGCGGCTCAGAGGAGTGGGTGCCCGGGGATCGAACATCGTTCACGTCTTGACCAGGGACTCAGCCTCTTACTTCTTCATGTACGCCGTCTTTGAACCACCTCCCGCTCGCGAGGTACTCACAAACACCCCAGTATCTTGCTCATTGACACGGCGTTAATCATTTCTTGGGTCAAGTTGCCGGTGGGTTCACTCTTTAAACCCGATCTTCTCTGAAAGCAAGACGCTGATCGCGCGATTTTCAGGGCGTTGAGACGTTCATTACGTTCGGATTTGGCTACTCGATGATCTCGGTTGCCGGCTCGCGAATGCTACTTAATTTAAAGCGAGAAAGCATGCTGTACAAGTAGGCGTAGTCTCACCATTATATTCACAGATACGCATTATCAGCAAGCCGTGAGGAGCGGGCGATTGCGTCTGTCCCTCGTTTTACCGTGAACGACGACCGATCGCAGTTGAAATGCTCCACTTCTTCTGATACCGTTGTCTTTTCTCGCGCCATCATCCGAGGCCTCGCAGTCTTCGAGAACCCCTCAAAGTACTGGGGTACTTGACCGTTCTCCCGATCTTATTTTTTGGAGCTCAGTCTCCCATCGTCTCCATCGCTGAAACGGCGGTCCCTTCGTCTTGATCAACTTGAAACGCCCATCGAAAGCGTGTTGGACTCGCCCTCTATTTTCCCGCTCGAGCTTCTTGGACTGGTAGATTCATACGGCACGCGAACTTCAAGCTTTTCCCCTCGCTGCCAATGAGCTGTGCGACTGTATCTGAAATGGGGATTGCCGAGCCGCTTTTAACCCACCAAAACTCATATTCTCCAAAAAGCGGTGAGCTCGATGGCATTCCTTCTTATTTCTGATAAGGTAGTCCATTCTTAGCATGTTTCAGTTCGGATCAAGTCATGTTCGTCAACCATCCGATGTACCGCGAGGACCCATCACATAACGTTGATAATTGAACGTTGGTGCGAATCCAATTGTATTCCAGGTATGATCTCATCACTTCGAATGTTTTCTGATTAAGACAACGGGAACAGGTTCGTTGGAGGATTCTCAGATCGCTGGAGTTCAATGATCAGATGTACTTGTTGCACACACGTAAGTAGCTATTCGTCGTCGATGCTATAAGTGGTGTTTCCAGTAATACCCGTCTTCCCCCAACAATGGACACTCTCATAGTCTTTTCTGGCCAATATCGCACCTTACAGTATGTTCAAGGTATGCTTGATCGATCATCGATCATCGTCCACGACGATGTTGACAAGTATTGACACCCTTTTACCTTAACATCCACACTGACATTCCTTACCTGGGACTACATCATCACTTTGCCGGACGAAGTGAGTGTCATTCGGCTGGACTACCGAACTCCTCTCAAGTTTTCGAAACTTGTTTGATTCTCCCTCCACAGGTCAGATACTTTTGGGTGAGTGGGCCGAGCACGTCTCTTCGAGCGGCCAAATAATTATTGTTTAGACAGGTCGCTGGTCGCTCCCAAGATACCTCTTCCTATTTGTGAGCTAGCCCGAATTAGGCGCATTTTACCACAACCGACGGGTTATCAAGAACAGGTACCAAGCGCTCGCTTGGATCCTCCTCAATTCGTTGCGTAAGTTTATCTAGGGCTTTCTTTCGAACGCTTTCCTTCTTGAAGAAGGCATGTTGATATGACCCCTCGCGTAGTCTTCATTTTACCATACAAATCCGAGTCGGTTCGTCTTTTTCCCCCAAAAAGTGCCGCAAAAACACTGACATCAGAATCGTCGGGCCTTCGAGCTTGCTTTCTTTAACTCGATATGATCCTGATCACGAATCAAACCATACTCGTTGACACTGACAGCTCTCAGCTGTGACTGACTCATGATACTCCCAGCGCCGTGGGCGAACTTCCCAGACCTTCATGCTCTACATCCACGCGTATATATACGCAGGTCCTGGATCTGCTTCGAGAAACCCCAATGAACCCCTTCCTCGATCAAATCATTGCTGGCTACGAGCAATATTACAATACTCAGTATGCTCAAAGTGCGTAGTTTTGTTCTACTGCCAGCTAGAAACATTCATACTGACTTCGTCACCAAAAGTATCATCCTTGACATTCATGACTTGGGAATACCTTATCACTTTATCGGACGAGGTCAGGCTATGAAACAGCCGTATCGTGTCCATTCATCTCGGCTGACTATCCATCACGGCTAGATTGAACTATTCTGGGTAGGGACTCAATGCCTTTATCAAATAACAGTGGAGGATGGCTCAAATACTTCAGACGGGGCGGTGGAATACTCCAACCCGTATCCTCTTCTTCATCGTGTGTAGCTCGCTCTTGATTTCATAAATCATGTCTGACTTTTCGTTAGAACAGGTACCAAGTCTTTGCTTGGCAGATCTTTCACACCTTTGGTCAGTTGCGTCCGCGCCGCCGTGAATATTGCTCACAGCCTTCACTTGAAGGCGTTTTTNACTCCTACTCGAACGCATAAAGTGACGAGTCACCGTCAGCGTCCCCTACTACAAAGACTCTCAAGGCACCGTTCTAAACCTAGTTGTACGTCCCTTCCTTCCTCGACCTTGATATCGGCTTACATGCCTCATTGATCGGTGCCCATTTGTCTACGGTCAGCTGTCAGTACCCATCACGCCTTCTTCGCGGTGATTTTCCGTCTTATCAAATTTCTTGAAGGTCAAGCATGGTTCCATTATATCATTGGGATCTCCGGTAAGTCGTTCTGTGTCTAGATTCAACCTCTACTTACAGCCTCGTCCTTGTCTCTAGCCCTTACGGTGGTTTGCTCCGTCAACTTGATCCTCTCGCTCCGGATTTATGGCTTGTACGGCCGTGCGCGATGGGTCGCCATATTACTCGGAACAATACTCTCGGCGACCACAGCTGTTCAAGCGTACATCGTTGCACAATTCTCCCCAGACTTCATCCTGATCCCGCTGCCGTTCTCGAAGAACATCGTCGCCTGCGACCCAATTTCAACGGCGCATCTCTACCTTGCTCTGTAGGTCTTCATCCTTACCGAGATTCTTTCCGCCAATGTTCAAATTTTCAGAATTCCTGGGCTGGGCTTTGATGCCCTCGCATTAACCCTCGTACTCGTTCGTGGGTTGCTGCATATCCAGAGGCAGAGAGGAGTAGGTTCCAGAGGATCCACCATCGTTCGCGTCTTGACAAGGGACTCAGCTTCCTACTTCATGATGTGCGTCGCTATGATTTTTTCCGTAGGTTTCTTGCTCAACGGAAATTAGTATTGTGTTGATTTACACTGCGTTAACCATCTCCTGGGTCAAGTCGCCGGTGCATTCACCTTTCCGCGAGCTTTCTTTGACCATACCGTGCTAATCACTTCGTTATCAGGGCATCGAAGCGTTCACTACCTTCGGATATGGCTTGGCTATGATATCCGTAGCGGGCTCTCGCATGCTGCTCAACCTGAAGCGAGAAAGCATGCCCCCTACGTAGGCTCCAGTGCTCGTGTGTCTGCGACTTGCCCAGCCGTCCCTCTTCTGTCGAGATATTTACCTTTTTTCCTTCTCTGAATATCCTTGAAATCCCGGGCTCACATGATAATTATCTTCTTTCCGATCCCCAACCGACCCCAGTGACTCCTCGCAACGTTCGCTGCGGTTCGCAACTTGAGCCGAATTCTACAACAAGACTTTTTGCCCCAGCGTTTTTGGCTGTGATGGAAGTCAATGGATGGCAAAACAGACAACTATGTTGGATGCCGCCTGCGCTTCGAAGCGAACGCAAAGACACCTGGTGCTGTCTGCATGAAGACCCTTTCGCTGCGAAATATTTCTCCATCAGCACTGCTCGGAAGATTACAGTTCTAGACATGGGATATCATAGCGGGGGACAAGAATCGGACGAATGGAAATCGGTTTATAAGTGCTTAGAAAGTAAGCTTGGACGGGTGTGATGGTATCATGGTAATATTATGCTCAGTATCGGGAACCCATATACTTACCCTCCATCTCTGTCAAGGTGTACACATCTTTAGAAGCTGGCTGAAGCTAAGTGCTGAAGTGCCATATATCAATATGAGCAATGGCCATCTCGAGTGGAATCGACGCTCCAGTGATCCATCCGTAGTGTCTCGAAACGCCATCCCAATATTTAGGGGAATACTCGGGTCCCTGATCAACTGCACGGGGGCGTGACCTCACGGGCACGCGTCGCACCTCTTTGTGCTCATCGCCGTCACGATCGACTACACCTACCAGCCAACCAGAAGCTTGATCGCTTCCTCCCCGTTCAAAGTGAGAGCGCCAATATGTGGAATTGTTGATTCTAACCATCCACACGCGCATGCTGCGCCCAGCCGCATATACGGACCCGGCCGCGTGTCCCTCCCTGTTAGATCTCTGTCCTCGTCTAGACTCACCCATCCTCTATAGACACGAAAGTATCCCACCCTCTCCGACACATCCCCAAAGATCAAAAGGATTTAGACGGATCCAGCTACTTCAGTCACTACTTGCACTGGAATGTAACAGCGTTCGAATGTATCCATCACCACCATCGCCACAGAATGCATCCATGAAGCCTTGTGACGCTGCCTCTATGCCTTCGTCGACGCCACAAGAGGAATCGTACTCCAATGATGAATGGAGGTTCAATTGTTTTTGGGGCCGATGTCCGTCCCCTCCCCAGCTTCAGCTTCGAGTCTCCGAATTCACGTAGACTTTGATAAGTACTGTCGCTGGTGACAATATAATTCACCTTTGTTGGCCAAGATGACGAACTAGTACTCTGCCTCCTCCTTCTTTCAACCTCGCGTCATTGTTCTGCGCCAGGAACCCCCTTTTCCCGCTCTCACACTCCAGGAAGTACAGCCGACGGCTGGTGTCTGGTACTTGTCGGTGAGTAACGTCCTAACATTAGAACAGTAACGAGATATTGAAATATTGCATTCTCTTCGAGACCCGTGTATGCCACTGGCCCCGATGGCATGACCATCGGCACTAGTCTCCTCTGTATCAAGCGTGCTCAGAGAGCATAACAATTGGGGATGAACCCATTGACTTGGAGGTGAGGCGCAAGGAGGAGGGACATCGACCCCTCGCAGACGACCTGAAATGGTATACTAGACATATCGAAGTATGTCGAGGCATGTTGGGAGCCGTTGCTCGCATATAAAGAGCAAGACAAGACCAAGGTATGTCTTCATCCTTCCTGGACATTTCTACCGATTGACTTCGTTTCGAAAGTATCATGCAACTTCGCTTCCCGTCTTTCATCCCTTTTGCGGTCGTTTTCGCCCACTCTTGGTGGGTGGGGCTGCCATGAACCTTCCTCGCCAGGATCCAGCTGGCTTCTGTGCTACAGGACCCATACAGTGCTGCAACACGGTTTTGGAGGTTTGTTTTGACACTACGTTGAATGTGAACGACCTTGAGCTCATCGCATCTGCATTTGTGATGTGGTTAGGCAGATTCCCCCCGCGTTGCTGCCATCTTAGGCTTGCTTGGCATCATATTGCCTTCTCCAACCCTGTTGGTCGGCAGTGAGTGCACATCTCTCAATATCGTTATCGTTATTCTCATCACCGGACTCCATGATATGGCTTCAGTTGACTGCTCCCCTATTTCAGTCATAGGGGCAGGTGGTAATTCATGTTTGGCGCAACCATTATGTTGCCAGAATAATGGTGTCGTGAGTACAACACCGACGTGAATTCACCTACTAAATATGATTCCCCAGGGTGGCCTTAGTATCTCTGTGGGATGTACTCCTGTGATGTAGAGCGGGTGGACACCAAGTCATGTTCAAGGTAGTTGAATCGTAATCGATATATGTGCAAGTTGTTTCAAGAGATGCGAGATCGTTAGGTAGTTCCAGATTTGCCTCCACTAAGTCTTTAGGGAACGCGAAACAACCACAGACATAAGTACATAGCCTAATCCCTGCTAGATGCAGGAAAGCGGCCACAGGTTATCGAATATCATTATCAAACAATATCGTCACTCCGAGTCGGTGGGAGACGGACTGATTGCGCACTGACAAGTGACGGTCATGTGTGAATGATGAGATGGTGCGACGATGAAATGGTGAAAAGGCCAAGGTCGTTTCGTCGTTTCGGAGTTGGTGGCTGAGAATAATGCCACATGGCGGGAATTTCCTTTCTGAGATCTGGGGAACCTCGATCGCTCCCCTGATGATGGTTCTTTGTGTGATGTGTTCGTTTTCTCATGACCACACTCTTGAAAGCTTGACACTCCAGCAACACGGTCGTACAGTGCAGACGAACTGAAAATCCATACAATCATCTCTCCGATTCTCCTATATATCTTCTCCTCTTTCCACCCCCATCCGAAATCGTAGTAGAACCGACTTACGCTGAGGTTTCCCGGTTCCGCTTCAATCCCCCACTTTCTCATCGACGACATCATCTCACCCGATCCCTCCTCCATGTCGCACATCATTATCAGCAAAAGAAGATTGGCTACGGGGGGACGAAAAGTAAGGCATTTTTTGGATGAAACGACGCCCAAACGACGCCATTCAATAGAGGCTATCTGCAGCTCGTCGCGAACTGGTTCGCGTTGCAAAAGTGATGCCAAGGTTGGCGTCGGGTTTATTGGGTCGGTGTCGGGTTTATTGGTTTCGAAGGGCCAAGCTCTTGGCTGCCTCTTTTGTTCAGTTGTCCCTGCCCCCTCTTCGCTCTCCTTACATCCCCTGTCTATAGTGTAGATGGGGCGTTGATACCAGGCCCGACGTATATTACCTGTAATTCTTGAGTATTTCTACCATCTTTTTTTCCTAGCAACAGTTCTTCGACTTAGAGACACATACCGCCCACTTCAAGCGAGCTGGCTTGCAAGAAAAAGTATAAATAATCATAGGAAAGTGGGGAGAAGCTTCAGAGTCAAAGCTCACAATTTTCTTCCTTCTCTAATTGCACTCGATATCATGCCTAGCACCAACGAGAACACCCCGCCTCGTCGTGACTACACCATGCTTCGCCTTGCCTCCCTTGGCCCTCCAAACCTCGCCCCGATCACGTTCTCCGTGACCCACCCTCTTCATCTCCGGACCCACTATGGATTCGCGAGTGGCTTCCAGCCTTTGAGGGTCGTCTCACGCCCTTGCACGTCACACCCAACGAAGGATACACCGTCAAACTTCCCCCGTTCCATGGCATGCCGCCTCTTAAAGCTTTGCAAGAAGTTCAGGCGGAGCTATACCGCGATCACCTCGACTCGGAATCGGAGGGTCCATCTAACACGGTCAACACTGTCGGAGTGGATGCAGATGGGTATGGTGATGGTAACCTTGAAGAAGAAAAACCAGAGGTAGCGGCGGAGAAGAAGAAACAGGTTAAACGGGTATGGGGAGCAGCGGATCTTGTAGAGTTAGCTCGAGTGGCGATCAAAGAGAAGCCTTTCCTTGCTCCCTATGGAAAGAAAACTGCTACATGGCAATCTATTTGCGATACACTGATGTTGCCCGGCTCTTCGTTTCGCGTCCCAGACGTCAAGGCCCTCGCAATCCAACATAAGGTTCATGGCTTGGTTGAGTACAAGAAGGTATGTATTTTCTTCAAGGTGATGATTCACTCACACTAATGAACGCTATGATTGAATAGAATCCCAAGAGCAACGACCGAGAAGCAAAGGCCATTGCCAAACTTCTCCGCGGCACCTCTCATGACATCTCCATCCAGGCGCTCCTCGAAGTCCTCGAGAAGCAATTTGATGAGGCAAAGGACAAGTCGGACGAATCTAAGGCAGAGACTAAGCGGGTACGTGAATTTCACATGTAAATATTCCACTTTTGACAGACTTGGATTTATAGAAATTGGATGAAGATGAGATTGGCGGCAAAGCCATACGCGACGCATCCATGGTCGCAATGAAGGGCAAGCAGCCAGCCGCAGCATCAAAATCAGATGTGATCGCTTCATCTTCCCATACCCCAGACTTGCCATCACCACCACCCAGCAAGCGTGTCAAACGTGAATCTTCAGGTGCGGAGATCATCAAGCTTCTGAAGGATGAGGCCGGGGAGCGAAAGGTACACTATCGAAACATTGAACGCCTGATGGAAAAGGCAGACACTCGCGGACAGGAGATGAAGGATATTTTTGCTGGTTTTTTGGAAATTGAGCGGGCTCGTTTCGCATCCGAGACTAACTAGTGTTGTCCACATTTATATACTAGAGTTTACTTCCTATGAAACAAGGTATCTGTCTAGTGAGGGTGGTGGGAGATCAAAAGCAAGTGATGTCTGATTCGGTCGGAAACAATTCAAACAATTGGTAAGGAGGACACCGACACGGTAGTAACGTCCGAGGGGGGATTGGTAAATATGATGGGTCCACCAGACGTTGAGATAAGGCCAATCCCGTGTAACACCCGCGAACCCATGCTCGACCTCAATCCGTAAACGAGACATCGCGATATTCCAACTCTTCTCATCAGCCGAGCGTTCTGATCCAGCATATGGGCTCATGATCACAGGGCTGATGCCATACGCAGGATCGCCGAAGAGTTGGAAGTAGCGATGTTGAACCGGGGTGGACATGTTGGCGCCAGGTCGAAGTGTGTTCTGAGTGCACCATTCAACAAGGCCGGACTCATGCAAAAGGTGGTTGTCGTTGCGGCGGCCCTCCGTTGGTCCATGGAGTAAGCCAATCATGCCGTTTGGTAGCATCACTGCCTGATATTTGAGTGCGTGGCGGGACTTGTAGCCATTATACGCTTGTCGCTGATGCTGCGATGGACGGCACATGTATCGGATGGTGCAATCAATGAACCCCCAGATGGTTGACAGCGGCGAGCCAGCAAGGCTGATAGCAGTGGCATAGGACGCGAGGGATGAAGGCGAAAGAAGAGGATTCCGTGGGGAGGTCTCGAACAGATGCGCCCATGTGTCGTCCAGGCGAATGGAAAGTTCGTTCACAACTTCGGAAATGGCGGCGTAGGAACGGTTGTACTTGGAGGTGAGTTCGTGTATGGTTCCGGGTGACTTGAAGCGCGCAAGAAGAAGGCCGAGTGCTTCTATGGGTGTGAATCGATAGCGAGAGGAGGTGATGAATGGGGCAGGAATCTTGAGTTGTTCTGAGAGCTCGATCAATTCCGACGCATAGAACCTGATCGATATCAGTCATAGATGTCAATTGATCACATACATAATGATATAGCGCATAGTCCACGCACCGAAATCTCCAAAGGCATTCCTCCGGGTCCAAAGAACATAACCACTCCTTCGTTATCCTTTCACCACCTTGTTGAGGGCTCGGACTTGGGTGACGTTGGGTTGTTTCCGGGACGGCATATTGGATAAGAGAGGGGTCGTTCACAGCCGATCCAAGTAAGCTGTCGTTTGAAATTGAGATAGCGATGGTATTGACGATCAATCGTACAAGGAAACGCATAAATACACTCGAGTAAGAGGGGAAAAGGTAACGAAACGCGCAAGTCCTCCAGACGCTCAGTCACATGACATCCTTGGCATCACGACCCCTTCCAAGCCTTGCGTCGACTTTTTCAAGGCTGGACCCTTGTTGGCGACGCAATCCAGTTCGCGACGCGTTGGGCGGGGCTCTTTCCGCTTCGAGACCGGGCAGTGGAATACCGTCGCCGAGCGTGTCAAGCTCAACGATGTGGGCCAAGCCAATGGTGAACTCGAACTCTTCGTCAATGGCAGGAGTGTCATCAATGTGGATGGTCTGATTTTGCGGGACCGATCGACTGTTGCGTTTTCAGGGTCTTCGGGTGCAGGCCTCATTCGGGGAGGCAGGTGAGCATTTGCGCACGGTTTCAAATTATTCTGAACACAACTGATTCGCCATCATAGGATCTGCCTCGGACCCATCATGGGCTTCACCAAAAGCACAGAAAGCGTGGTTTTCTGACTTCTCCGTGGCCATCCTTGAAACTCTTTGAAAAATACATCGACTATCTACTCCTCGTATTCGTACATTACTCACCACTGCTACATTGGACTTGCAATTGTATTCATAGCCCTTTTTCGCATTGACCTACGGACTTTATACTCTACGCGTCTACTTCATTTCTCTATACATTACTTGGGTTTTTGTATATATCTTACCACTCTGCGGCTAAGATCAACGCGTTTAAACGTTGACCATTGACCCAGATAAAAAGGGGCTTCTCCTATATGATCCACGTGATGGGGTAATACCTGAGCCCGCTGTGGCCGTCAAGGGCGGCTTTATGCGCTCTCTCCTCATCGTCGTCGTCGTTGCCCAGCTCATTGCCATCTATCTTTTTACCTCCGGATTTCTATTATCTCGTCTCTCTCTTTCCAACCAAAATACTTGCTCGACATGCTCGCTGGAACCAACTCATGCCCGCGCCGTTGTCCTCATTATCGACGCTCTTCGTTTTGATTTTGTCTCAGCGAACCCTCCACAACCACCTTCCCCGTTTCATCACAATGTTCTTGAATTACCGCACCGTTTGACGGCAATGTACCCGGAGAATTCGTTCTTATTCGACGCGTACTCGGATCCACCAACTGCGACGTTGCAGAGGATCAAAGCCATTACTACAGGGTCTTTGCCTACTTTTGTTGACATAGGAAGCAATTTTGGAGGCTCTTCTATTTTGGAGGACTCCATTATCGCACGATTGAAAGCTGCCGGGAAGAGGGTACGTCGTTTCTGGTTCATTGTTGTGACGCGCTCATGAATTTTGGGCATCTTAGTTGGCCTTTATGGGGGACGATACATGGATGACTGTATTCCCAGACTCTTTTAACCCGAATATGACACATCCTTTCGATTCATTCAACGTCGAGGACCTCCATACCGTCGACCGAGGTGTCATTGCCAATTTGTGCCCACTTCTCGCCGCTCCAACGCCGTCCTTCGATTTCCTGATCGGTCATTTCCTGGGTGTCGACCATGTCGGTCACCGCGTAGGGCCTGAGCATATCAGCATGAAGGACAAGCTTCAGGAAATGAACTCGGTGCTGGAACGGGTTGTGGAGATGCTGGATGACGATACCCTGCTTGTGGTCTTAGGGGATCATGGCATGGACAGGTCTGGTGATCACGGAGGAGATGGGGACTTGGAGACTAGCTCTGCACTCTGGATTTACAGCAAGTCGCGTAAATTGTCGCAAGCAAGTAGTGGAGAAGATATTCCATTGGTTATGACACCCAAGAAGACTTTCCCGGGATCAAGTGTGCCACACAGACGCGTCCAGCAGATCGACCTCGTCCCTACGTTATCCCTACTCCTTGGACTACCCATCCCCTTCAACAACTTGGGCACGGTCATCCCTGAGTTATTCAACCGCGAGTCCTTGCTCTCCCGTGCCCTCTCTATCAATGTTGCGCAAATCAAGGACTATCTTGACGCGTATCGTAGCAGTGCCTCAGGAGGAGAGCTAGATGCGTCGTGGTCGTCACTTACGCGGTCATGGACAGGAGCGAGTACGACCCAACAACAATACGAGTTCACTCGGCTTGCTCTAGAAACCTGTCGCTCCCTCTGGGCCCAATTCAATGCAGTTCGCATGGGGATGGGCCTGATCCTGCTAGGAGTTGGAGCTTTAACGACATGGTCTATCTATTCGACGGATCTGTCCCCCTCGGTCACATCGAATTCATTATTGAAAGGAGGCTATGGGCTAGTCGCTGGACTAGCCCTTGGTTTGACTTCGTTTCCGCTGATAAAGTCCTCATCTATGTTCGCGGACATCAGTTTATCCGATCATACACTGTTCCTTTCCACACTCTTCAGCTGCATCCCAATATTGGTTACTTCGTTTGCATCATCATCCATCGCCGCACCATCTCTCGCCACAGCACTCCAAGTGCTCTTTCCGATTTTGCTTCTTGTACTGCATTCCCTCGCATTCCTGTCGAACTCTTTCACTTTCTGGGAAGATCGCCTAGCTCCATTCCTCCTCGTTTCATCCATTCTCCCCTTCGTCGTGAAGGGTTTCACGGCACCAACCGCTCGCTTACGATCCCGGATATTTGGATTTTCCTTGGCCTTTTCCCTCTGTATTCGTCTGATGGCCATTAGCACCGTTTGTCGCGAAGAACAACAGCCTTACTGCCATGTCACGTTCTACTCCTCGTCTTCCACCCCTACATCACCTTTATTCATCCGGCTCCTTGCACTGCCAGTTGCATATGGGCTTCCCCTCTTTATCCAACGGATGTTGGCGATTTCACGCTCCGACGCTGGGATAGCGAAGCTGTTCCTTCTAGGCATCCTGAGGATAAGCTTACTCTCGTCGGCCGCGGCCTGGCTCTTAGAATGGGTGGATTCTGCTAGGCTTTTGGAAGGATCTGGTTGGAATAACGACTCACCGAGGACAGCCCGTACCATGGCTACTTGGGTAGCATGCTTCGTGATCACGTTTGTTGGAACGGTCTTGTGGTATTTGGTCCCAATGTGCCTTGACATCAAGCAGGAGGAGGGAACTGCAGATGAACAACAGCTCGCTGCGGCCACGCTCGCTTCAGCACCGAAGACGCGACAAATCAAAATCATCGGCTTTGCAAACGCGTTTGGCGCCCCTTACGTGCTATTCTACTCCATCCCGTTCGCCCTGGTGTTTGCAAGTACCCAGTTGACTGGACAGGTTGTCTTGGCCCTCAGTATGGTTGCTCTGTTGGCGTATCTCGAGGTGGTGGATAGTGTGCGGGATGTTCGCGCTCTGGAAGCTGCATTCAGTTCTGCCACGCCTTCTGCAATACTGAACAATCCCAATCTCTTCGGCGCATCATCTTCTTCCCCGTCCTCATCATCCTTCCCGTCTCCTTCGATACGATTCGCTGAGATTGTGCCGATAGCACTTCTTGGGATACAAACATTCTACTCTACCGGTCACCAAGCAGTGATATCCTCTATCCAGTGGAAGTCCGCGTTCATCTTGACGAAGGAACTGAAATATCCTTGGTCGGTGGTGACGGTCGTTTTGAATTCCGTTGGTCCGATTCTGCTTGCGGGCCTTGCTGCCCCTCTCTTAGGACTGTGGAATCGTGCACCTTTACAGACCACTGTCGCGCCTGAACAGTCGGACTCGAAGAAGCCGCCGACAAAAAGTGAATCAACTTCAGAACCGCCAGTTAGCTCTCAGACACAAATACGCGTAGATGTCACGCGGGCTTCTCTCGGAGTTATGTTGTACTACTCCTGCTTGTTGCTTGGGACGGCAGTGAGCGCTGCTATCCTCAGAAGGCACTTGATGGTTTGGAAAGTGTTCGCTCCGAGATTTATGTTGGGGATATGCCAGGTTTTAGCGGTTGATCTTGGCGTTGTATTGGGTGTACTTGTTGGAGTCCAAAGGATTGCGAAGAGAGTGGGGGGGGTTGTTCGAAATACGATCGAAGTAGATGTGGCGACTTGGTGCGGAATTATAGAATCTTCGACGTGTTGAAGACGCTGGTGTTCTTCTCATCTTATCATGGGCGTTTTTTCTCTGGGTAAACTGACCACGATTGAAGGAACGCGTTACAAATCGCATCCCACTTTATGAGGAAGTACCACGCCCCCTTCAACGCCCTGAATGAACATGAACGACCCTCAGGCCTCAAGGCCTCATCGATTCCTTCCCCTCCAAGCTCGCAGACGAAGTCCCAAGACGTGGCTGTCGCCGAATAATTTCACGTAGAAACAACGCCACTCTACGTCTTCCATCCGCTGAAGTTGCCACCAAGAGGTTCACCAACAGAGGAGGTTCAAGGAACATACTTGCGTATCCAGCCAATTTTCTGTTCTCGACTACATGCACATGCATGCCTGTGAGCATCAAGGTAGAGTATCTTACTAACAATTTCGTTGTCCTAGTACATCTCCACTTTCGGCGTGCCTTATTTTAACCCAAACAGGTTGTGATGTAGTAGGGCGCCAGTTATTCCTTCCAGAAACCACCAAGCAGGTAACAGGTTCGTCAGGGTGCACCGGAGAGGGCTAGTCTCGGATCTTTTCTTTTCGCGTTTCTCAAGGGAATAATCATCATTTGGTCGATATGTCCTAAATATTCAACTTTTCAACGTCGTTGCCGCTTTCTTTTCGTTTTGACTCTTCGCGTCATACACCGCTTCCTTTTCCTAGACAGGAGGGGATCACCCGCGCAGTTCTGGGCGACGGATGATTCAACCAAATGAAGCGTTGCTCATTTGCGCGTTTTTCCTATCATTTTTGCATGGTACGTCGACCTGGCCAACTGTACAACTTGAATTCATCTGCATAGCTTTCGTGACGTGACGACCATTAGGCATTTACACAATCCTCATCACATTTGCCATCTACCTTGTCTGCTTCCGCAATCGCCGCTCGTCCTCGAATCCACATTCCTCGTCCTCCTCAAACGGGGGAAAGCGTAATGTATGGGGTCTTGGAATCATAATATTCCAGTATCTGCTGGCAACGGCGCACCTATGCATGGCTTTCTATCAGGACGTAGTCACAATAGGGGGAACGGCTCTGGGACCATTCACAGAGGTTCGGTATATTGGGAGAATGGCGTATTCGCAGGTCGCTATCGAGTTTCTGAGTGTGCGTCCACAACTCCCTTTTCACGCACACACACACACCTGTTGATACCCTGTCTCCTTGCCCAGTGCTTCCTTGCAGACATTCTCCTGACATGGCGCACCTACGTCATCTATGGTCACGACAAGCGCGTCTTGTTCCCAGCAGCTTTCCTCCTTTTAGGCACTTTCATAACTACATTTGGTTACGTCGGAGCCATCATCCACGGCTTTTCACGTCCTTTCGATCCGCCCAACTTGGAAGGGTTGTTTCTCCTGGGGAGAGAACCGCCCATCTCAACTTGGACATGGCTCAGCATCGCATTTTCTGTTGCGACGAACGTATTCCTCTCGGGCATGACTTCCACCAGGCTCTGGTGAGTTATTAGCGCTTTAGCGCTTGACAGTGACCATTCATTGATTGTGTTTCGGGACCTAGGTTCCACCACAGGAAAATGAGGAAAATACAAGGATATTACGAGGCCGAAACGGAGTGTAGGCTCGTTCTTATCATCTACCGTCCCCCGCAGAAAATGCTTCGGTGCCTTGAGCTTGATCTGCGGCTTCTGCATCAGTCTTCTTTTCCGCATTCTTTCCGCATTTTCTGCTTCTGTTTTCCCTTATCCGGTAAGTCTTGGTCCTTTTCGGGACAATTTCGCCTTCTTCATCAGCTTCTGATCAGCGACCCTGCTTCTTTTTCAAGCGAGCGAGCANTTTTGGCCAAAGTGCTTCTGTGCCTTGAGCACGATCTGCACTTTCCCCTCCGCTCTCCCTCTACCCCCAGCTCTTTTCTGTCTGTGCTTCTGTGCCTTGAGCTTGATCTGCGCTCCCCTTCCCCTCTTTCCCCTTTCCCTCGCTCCTATCGCTCCTATTTTATTGTCCGTTCTTTGATCACCACCTTCTCCGTCTCTCCTCCCCACTTCTCGTTTTCCTCCTTGTATGTATGTTGAAAGGTGTACGGTACGCTGTATATATTACCCTTTACAAATTATCCAATGCGTATCGCTGCCTTATGAGTCTCGCCCGCTTCCAGAATTGTATCTCCTGAACGAACCCCTCTCTCCTGTCCTTCAGCGCGACATAGAAGGAACTTATCTGGATGAAATCCAAATCACGATAACTTCACTAACGATATACGCTTTGGGATATACAAGATTTTTCGTAGATTCCGCACGATACTTTCATCCGAGGTACTGCTTCTCAATGTCTACAAGATAATTAATAGATTCGTCGCCGTTTCTTCTCATCCCCTCGATTCCCACCACTACGACTCTGCATTGCTCACCGTCCGGGTAGCTTTATTGAATCGAATCTATTTGATTCCGTCAGTATAACACATTCGTYCAACCAAAGACACTCACCGCCTTGAACAGTCCCTCAACAAAGTACGTATTCACGCATTTGTTCGAACCTTTCTTCATATTCTCCATGGCTTCTTYGCTGGTCCTCCAACGTTGATCCCTCCCCTCCTCGTCGAAAACGTGCATMGTCAGTACCATCCAACCTTCTGCGTTGTACCCCCTGATGGTCGACCACGGATGCTTGTAGTGCGCTCGTTCGCTGCCACCTATATTTAGTACGTTCACCACGTAGTTTTAACTCKATTCACTCACACTAACGCTATTCTCGCTGTGAACGAGATCAACTTGGTGTGCCGCATGCTAACGGTCGCCATAATTGCTTTCGCTTCTTCTGCTGTAGCGCCACAACCTCTTCGGTAGTATGCCTTCGTCATGAGGTAGTATTCGTAGATTGATTGAGAGCGGTTCGGTTTCACGATGCACCTGGGTTGACCTCCTTGAAGAGCTGAGAGCGTCGATCACGGATGTCAGAATGGATTCAGAAACCACACGAAAGGGACTTACATGGTCAAGCGTGAGTCGACGTTCTGAGTAGTCACGCCTGTTTGCTGGAAACCACAGTGTCAGTTTCGCTGTGGTAGCAGACGAACGCTGTGCCTCTTACCGGATGCAGGTTGGTTCGAACTCGATCGGCGTACGTTGGTAAGTCCTTATGAAATCGTAGACTGACGTGAACGCGGCGTCAGGGTGACAAAGTGAGGGTGTTAGATACAACCATGTAAGTCAGAAACGAAATTTAAACGGACCGAATTGGACTTACTTGCTCAGCGTGTGTCTACGTCCTCAGTGTGCACGTCCGTTTTCTGGAAACTACAGGGTCAGTTTCGATAAGGTAGGTGACGAACACTGTGCCTCTTACCGGATGCAAGTTGGTCGATGTTGACTGGAGTGCGTTGGTGAGTTCTTATGATCGAAGGCTGAGGTGAACGCGGTGTCTAGGAGACAAAATGGTTTGGCCGTGTATGTCAGAAATGAACTTAAAACGGATCGAATTGGACTCACCTCCTCAAACGCGAGTGAATGTTGTGAGGGCGCACGTCGCTAGTCGCAAGGCCCAGGGTCAGTTAGTCTGTTGTAGGTGGGGATTCCTCTGTCACATACCGTACGCTGGTCGGCTCCTTGATGAGGTATGCGTGTTCGTAGGTCCTCAGAATCCCAGACGGCTACTATCACCACGTTAAGAGCTCAACCAAAACCATATCCCGGCGCGAATCGTACTAACCCACACGAAATTCGACTGTGAGCGCACGAATGTATCGCAACTGGGATTCCTGTCCCTCTTGTTGGATCGCCTACTCCTTGTGAGTCAGACGTTCCACGTACCAATCTACAGTCGTGAATGTCACTCGATTGTTGTTATGCCTTTGTCGTACATAGATCCCCCCCTCAACCTCGCATACACCAATGGTGTCGTGTCGGTTCATCCCATGACTTCACAGTCTTACGACGATCTCTCTATTTTCGTCCTTGAATTTGAGGACATAGACTGGAGTCTGTTCTGCGCATACGCTGGCGTACGCTAATGATATACCTCCTTGCATTATTTTGTGTCTGCTTTCGGCGTCAGTACAACCCAACACATTGAATTTTGCGAAGTCCCTCAGGGGCTCCGAAAGTCAGGGGTTCCTACCAACATCGTGATGGAGCCGTACCGGTTCGTCTCTTGTACACTAGTCCACTGTCCATTGTATTAAGCCCGTATGTCGCGATTATTCCCTCTAAGTAGCTACAATTCGAGGGTTTACAAGATATTTGATAGATTTCACTGACTTCATTCACATCCCTTCACTTCCGTCCACTACGACTCTGCATTGGACTCCGTCCCTTTCGATTTGTTAAATCGAATCTTTTTATTCGTCAGTATTTCCCATTCATCCAACCAAAGACACTCACCGGCTTGAATTCACCATCAAGGAAGTAATTGTTCACGCGTTTCCTCGTCCCTTTCTTCATATGCGTCAAGGTTTCCTGGCTGGTCCGCCATCGTTCATCCCTACCCTCCTCGTCGTAAACGTGCATTGTCAGCACCATCCATCCCTCTGCATCGTACCCCCTGATGGTCGCCCATGGATGGCCGGAGCTTGGACATTCGCTGGCATCGACAATCAGTACGGTTAGCACTGATAACTCAAACTATTCACACACACTAGAGCAAGTCTCGCAGTGAACGAGATCAACTTTGTGTGTCGCATACTGACGGTTGCCATAATTGCCTTGGCCTCTTCTTCCGTGGCGCCGCAACGTTTTCGGTAGTATGCCCTCGTCATGATGTAGTGATCGTAGATTGAGAACAAATGAATCGGTTTCGCGATGCACTTGGAATGACTGAGAGACCCGACCAAGGATGTCAGAATTGATTCAGAAGACCAGCGTAAGGGACTCACGTTGACAAGAGTGAATCGACGTTCTGAGTGTGCACGCCTGTTTGCTGCAAACCACTTGGTCAATTTCGTTATGGTAGGTGACGGTCACTTTGACTCTTACCTGCAAGTTTGTTCGATTTCGATCGACGTGCGTTCGTAAGAGGCTACGATTGCAGACTGTGGCGAACGCGGTGTCAGGGAAACAACCTGAGGATGATAGATTCAACGACGGATGTCTGAAATGCATCTGAAAGGCATCGAATTGGACTTACTTGTTCAAGCGCGAGTGAATGATCAGTTGACGCACGTCCGCTCGACGCAAGACTCAGTCTTAGTTACTCAGTCGTAGGTGGAGATTCCTCTGACACTTACCGGATGTTGGTCTGCTCCTTGAAGCCCTATAGGCGTTCGTAGGTCGGTACACCGCAGTATGATATCTCTGTTGGTGTGAACCGATGGGATGTCCAGAATAACACGTTGAATCGGTGACTTGGTAGTTAGCTTACCCTTGAAAGGTCCGCTGACAGTGCCTGACCCGAGGGAGTTGATGCAGAGGTGGTGTCTTTGCGTAGTTTCACTTCCAATTCGTGAGTATACAATTCGATGCGGACAGTTTCTAAGTCCTATGCAAGTCACACATTGACAGTCTTGTATACTTCCAAGGTACACCAAAGGCTATTTCCTCCACTCACAACTCAACGCAAGGTGCGAAATCCATCAGCTCGTACGAGGTCTTTGAGGGGCGTGTCCTACTCGCATGTTAATGGTCCAGTGGCAGTTGTGTAGTTGTTCAAGTCACAGTTGAGGTCATGAGCTTCTCTCGGTTCTGATCCCCTTCTACGGGTTAGTTGATGACGGAAAAACCAAGTCCCTTTTCCCCTGGATGGAAATAGGGGAGGGATGATTCGAAGTCCTTTAGGGGTCCGTATATACAAGGAGACCCCTGAGTTTATCTGCTGCGATTCATTTCCCTTCGTCTGCCACTCTGACCAGTTGTTATCCAATCCCTTGTAACCGAATCTCAGACTTAATTTTAAATTCGTGTGTATCTGCTGCGGTTGAAATGAAACCTCGCGTCCGACCTATCTCCTTCTCTAGCATGCAACAGATGGTATGGCGTCACCCAATATTCGTCCCTCGATTTGTCCTCGTATAGGTGGAAAGTGACTGTCATTCTTTCTAGGTCGTCATACACTCGCATAGTATAGTGGTCGTGTCTTCGATGGATCCCTTCGCTATACCCGGTTGTGGGATGGGTCGTCATCGTGAATACACCGTGCACGTACCATAAGGCCAATATCCATGTCTCATAAATGACAGACGCGTGTCGACTTAGAATCCATTGCATTGCTTTTCTCGCCGACGCCTTTGAGATCCCGCTATTTTTCCGCACGAACGACCTTGCCATCCTCATTTGAAAATGGTTCAGTCACCACCCCGGGTACTCTCTGTTTGGTCGTATCGGTCAATTGGAGTACGGTTCTTTCGTATGAGGTCGAACTAGCCCCCGCCCTCTTCCTTGCTATTTATCTACCAACCTTGCCCAAGCGTGTTGACTCTTTACTTAGCGCGTTCGTACTCATCATCACGATGACCCACGGTTACTCATTCTCTCTTCCGTTCATTTGACTATCTTGTTGTTGTTTGACTTTGCGACAGACTCACTTGAACCATTCCTGTTCTCATGTGGGCATGCCTCCGATCGGTACATTTCTTCGATCAACAGCCCAGATCCTTTAATTCAATCATACTCTAGCGCACTTGTCGCTTCGAGTCGTCCTCTGTAACGATCGTTCAGTCTGACTTTACCCGGTATACCACCTGGATACAACATGACTTCGTCATTCACTCCACAGAATCTTCTCTGTCCTTCTGGGAACATCTTTGATCGGTGATTCCTATCATTTTTCGCGCTCACCGAAGTCAGTCTTGTCTTATGATACCTTGTACACGTTGCACCTTGATCAAGTCACACTCAACTCAGATTACTGCCACGATGGCATCACCTAGGGGTAAGGGGGACCCTTTTAATAGCCATCCGACTAATATTCCGCTGATTGCCTCTCTGTATGTCCCTTTCGTATGCATTTATGTATTCCTCTGGACATGACTGCATTGGTGTGTCACATGGATCAGTCCGCAGTCCAGGTCCAGACATCAAAGTGTGTATTCGAGTACCCGTCGTTTTCGGCTACAAGGCCGTTCCTT
This sequence comes from Pleurotus djamor, assembly GCA_029747585.1. Lineage (NCBI taxonomy): Eukaryota > Fungi > Basidiomycota > Agaricomycetes > Agaricales > Pleurotaceae > Pleurotus > Pleurotus djamor. The sequence continues at coordinate 10,574 of JAPEVF010000318.1, read as the reverse complement.
AAGGAGGAGTCTTATCAAGGGGTTCCCTGTTTACTTCGTTCTCCTCGATAAATCCATCTTCCTTCCTCCCGTTCGAGGCTTCCCGCATGGTGGTATACTCTCTTCCCTGTGAGGATCTCCTACTGGCATAGGATAAGCCCAGCTTCACTTAGGATTAGTCTGCCCCTAATAAGCCTTTGACTAGTCTCGATGTAATGCCCCACGAGGTCCTTCTTCTTTTCTCGAGCAAATATGACATCCGATCATTCTTATGACCCTGCTTCTCACTTGATGTGGTCCTTTCAGTACTTCGTCAGTCGGTCGCAGGGACACGTCCCGGGTGCTAGTTACATATAACGAGTTTCGATGCTGGCATATAAACTCGAGCTTTCCTTTGTCCCCTGCCTGAGGTATTACGCATGGCTGCTTCCTCCACGACTCCCTCAGCATGCGGTGGGTGCATCCCTGATTTCATCCGTTTCATTTTCCCCTAATTTCAAGCGTACCCAACAGCGGTTCTCCTTAATGCCTTGGGATTGTCCCCTTCGCAGGCTAGAGAAATGGGCTTTGCTCTCATCGCCGCTGCAGACACTGTCGAGCGTATTGAATCGTCCTCCAATTCAAGCTCTGCATCGGTCCCCAGTCCCAATCTGTCCCCTATTTATCCGTCAGCATCATCTGCGTCTTCTTTGATCCGTCGAGGTCGTTTGAGGGTAGAGTTGGCGATGGCTTGGCGTGATAATGTTTCTACTGCGTCCACGGCAGACACTTCCTCGCCGTACAGTTCCTCATCGGACGACGATGACGTATCCGATTCTTCTCCGACCTCATTGTCCTCCCTTAGCTTGACTGCTTCGCTGCCAGGAAATCCTTCACAAGGTTCATCCACCCGTATCCCCCCNTTGTGCACCAGATACATTGTCCGCTTCGTCGTCTTCATTTCTGTCGTCCTCCAACACATCTTCTCATGTCCGTCCCGCGCGTCGAGCCCGTCATACACCTATTGGTCCCCATCCTACTGGACACCGGTTGATCCCCCCNTATTCCGAGGGGCGCTCGCTTGGTTCCCCCGGGTCACTCGTACCCTTACCCACCTCATAATACGTCTGGGACTGTATACGTTGTATTCCGTGGTTTCAGAGTCGGAGTATTCGCTGACTGGTGAGAGCTATCACCCCTCCTTCAGACGACGACTCATGATCTGACCTGTCATAAGGTCGGAAGCAGGTCCCCTCGTCTTGAACATCTCTGGTTCCCTCCATAAAGGTGTGCAAGGGGTTCCTTTTGCTTGCCAATTGCTCGATACTGCTATACACGAACAATGGGCTTGTTTACTTTAGTGTTTAATACGCCCCGTTCCACTAACGGATAACATGTGTTGTAAATTGTTTTCGCTTCCTAAACCACATATTTCAAGGCTGTATCTTCACCCGGTATCCGTGAACGACAATTTCTAATCTCTCGCGTAACCATTCCCAGGATGCGTTGCATGGGATCATTTCATTCTTTGACTGATCCCCTCGGTCATCTCATGCAAACCCTCAAACTGGTTACGACGATCAACGTGTGCATCCGTCCAATTATATACTTGCACTGCGATCATTCATGTGCTGTTAATCCATCCTTTAATCGAAGCACGCCTCCAGTTGCTTCTCCTTGATCTTTTCCCCCCTTCATTTCGCTTCGTTTGCCCTTCACTGTGAAATCCAAAGTCTCTAATGGACCGCATCCGTGCCGCCACCATCATTGCGGACGATGGTGCTGATGGCCGTCCCTTTCTTACGCCGTCGCAACTAGGGTCGACGATAGTTTCTTCAATGGGTGCACCATCTCAATCCGAACCTCGTGTGTTGTGACCACCTCCCTTCGTCTGCTTTTTTTTTTGATACGATCCTCTTCACAGTATCCCCCTTTACAAGGTCTCCCACTCCCGTCACAGTTGGCGAACTCACCCAAGGACCGTCTAGAATGTTTGGCAGTCCACATCACTCCGTACACCCTGTTACATCCATCGACCGTTTCTGCGACCACACCCCCCCNGTTCCGACCGCTTGTATCACCGCCTAGCCGTTCTGTCCGCCTGCCTTTATCATTTGAAGACGTGCCCCAGGCATATGTTCCTCCGTATGCCCGTATTGTCCCTAGTGGATACGTGTATCCAGTCCCTCCTTGGGATACGAGGGGGGTTATATATGTCGTGGTGCGCGGGTACGATGTTGGAGTGTTCGCAGAATGGTAAGCTCTCTCCTACCAACCCATTCATTCCGACGAGTTTCTTAGCGTTCTCATGCACGTTCTAGGTCTCAAGTTGAGCCTTTGATATCGAATTCGCTTGACTCGATTTATTTGGGCGTGCACGGTGTATCATTTGCTTGTAGAATTCTTGATGCTGCCATTAAAGAGGATTGGGCGTGGTGGCTTTAGAGGCTTCGATGTTCCCTGTCAATATGATACTCTTTCTGTATTCCCTACTCGTATATGTAGCATGACTTTCTGTCGCCTACCCTCTACCATCCCACCAACTCAGACAAACCATCTGGAGGGTCGTGCCTGCAAACCCAGTACCTTACTGCCCCTACACTCAGCGTTCATGGACCCATCGTCGCTGACTCCAATGTCATAGTATTTGACCTGTGGCATATCCTTGCGGATAAATTCGAAACCCCGTTCTTCCTGGTAAAGGTCGTATTTGAAGAACAACGTTAGGTACTTGAGATTCTTCAACGGATCCAGAAGAACCATCATGCCGTAGAGGGAGGGTTTCTTATCAATCATGTTTGCTGCGATGGTTAGCATTACGATGTGTTGCCACTTCTGGTTAATAAGTTCCAGCATGTCGTATAGGATCATCTCGTCATCAGGTCTCTTAGACGATTGAATCCTGACTGCCTGGATGTTCGGTGCGAATTGGTTTGAAAGCCATCGGTTTGCACGTTTGAAGCTTCCCAGTATCTCTAACGCGATTAATGATGCGAATGATCTTGCAGTTAGATTCTGGAATAAATTTGGCATTCCTGGTCCGGTGACGATGGCCATTTCCCGTAGAGTAGGAATGTTCGATAGGTATTCCATGCTCGTCTCTGTGAGAAATACCTCCGTTACAGAGATGACTTCCAAATGTTCGATGGACTGGATTAATTCGTCGAACGCGTTCTGGGTTTGCGTATCGATATGTACCACCGTCTCCAGTGTCAGATTTCGTATGTTTGTGTATTGCGCAGGCAAGCGCTGCATGGTTCTGGTAAGGTCTTGCACCGTATATCCCCATTGCGTATTGAATATTATCGCAAGGTTTCGGATCGTATGTTGCGCAAGATCGATAGCTGCTGCCAACTCTGCTCCACAACTTAGAGCCGACAGGTTTGGGAATGGTATCGCCGTCGCTGCATATTGTGCGATTAGGGTGTAGAAGGGTGATACCGGTTGACCCCGGTGGAGCTTCAGGTATCGTATCCTCCAGTTATATTCCTTGAATCTGGCCCAATCATCTGAATTATCTTCTGTCTAGGTGGACGTTAGTGCCATCGCGATAGATTATCCATATTCCCTTACCTGATTCATCGAGGTATTCCCTGTTTTGATCGACGGCATCACTGCCATCAGAGGTCCGGTGTTGTCCAATGTGTGCCACATGCAGGACTTCGCATGGTACGACCACTGCTTGCAGACGATTGCACATTGGAACCAATCGGCTTGCCCAAGGTACTTGTTCACGATGTCGATGAACTCGTCCATATGCGAGAGTCTCGTTTTTGCGGTTTCTGGCATTGCTTGACCTAACAGTGCACTGGTGGTGGGTAGTCTTACGTCGTGTCGTGACACGTGCACCATCAGTCCAGTCAACTCGTGTTTTCTCTCTTGTCGGTATGCCGTCGGTAATCCCTTGCTTGCGTCACCTCGCTTGTGTGCCCTATCTTTCTGGGGTATCTCCTTTATGAGATTGTCTTTGCCTTGCGTTCTCTACCTATCTGAACTTCCTGCATCCTACTCGTTGCATTCGCGCACGCCGTAACCATGTACAGCGTTCGGTTCCGAATCTACTTTTCCGGGAAAACTACGAACTAGTCAAAAAGTCTCCCTCTCTATCCTCTGTAAGGTCGGTCATTAGATGGTCCAGTACGTTGTACTCTCTTCGGCAGTTTTGCTCGTAACCGACCCCGCCAACTAGTCGCATCCTGCCAGATGGTAGCAAGACTACGTAGATATAAACCTCGTACTCATTGAATCGAAATGGGTTTGTCTTCCATGTCGGAAGACCTGCATGTCCGACTATTCAATTTAGTTCTTTAATTTTTATCCAATTGTGATTAGAGATCGTTCACCTGCGTTGAGTGATTTCCCTTCTGCGAAATACATCCACCCTCGTCTGAATGTATCGAGGATCCACTCTATTTCGTCCTCCTTTACGTTGTCTCCCGATGCAAAGTCGTACTTGGTGAATTCATCCGCTACATTCAAGTCGTTACAACCTGGTTGACAGAATAAAAAGGCTCAGTATCCGACCCTTCATTCATTCTGCTCTGGATATTGTCCTCACCAACGCGGAATATCCATCTCTTTGATTTCCTGGGGCTGCTCATTCCGACTTCGTTCTGACAGTCTCGATGCCCTTGGGTTTGTATGGGTTGCGTTCGGGGACGTCCAGACCTTGCGTTGGGGTGCTTTTGATGACTGCTTCCATCTTCCTCTTTATAGGGTACGTCGTGTTTGGGGGACTGACCTCCTATCTGTTCATCCTGATGCGTGTATTAGAGCATCGGTCTGTTATTGGGTTGATTAGCCTTCCGTCCAACTTCCGTCGATTCCCAATCTGGTGAGCATGTTGTCCAGAGTATATACGGTCTAAAAATACGACACGTGCTGGATATCGCAGTCTCATGCTGTAGGATTGGCCATCTCTGTGTCGCCTCTGTGAGTACTACGTCGGTTTCCCTGTGATAGTCTCAATAGCTTCACCCCTGCGTCAATCGTTTCAATTCCATCCTCCTGGTATGCTCTGCTTCGTTTGATTTTGAGTTTGTGAGGTTCGGTCTTCTGTATGCGTCCATTCGCAGCTTTCGATGCAGTTTTTAACGCCTCCTGATATCTCTTGAACGTCAGTATCCGTACAGTATATTTTCTGTCACGTACCTTTGCGAATTGATCGTTGAGCAAGCATACGCTTCGTAGTACTGTCTTAAGAACCTTGCCTTCTGCGGTTTCAATGACTATGAAGCCCACGTTCATTTCGACGATATCCCCTCTGCGCAAGATGTCCCCCCGCATGTTCTCTATTGTCCTACAGCAGGTCGAATAAGACAGTGACTGTAAGGGGGTACTTGAACACTCACCATTTGTCGTCTGTAACGCGTGCTTTGAAGTATTCTACCTCATTATCTTCCGTATAGACAACGTCTTTCCCATTCGCGGCCCCCAAATGACCCTGTGGGTCCATCCAGTTTGCTATCGACTTCATCGGGGTGTGGCTCTGAGTAGAAGGGGTGAAGAACCGGTTCGAGACCGCAAATACCTGGCCTCCCCCTTCTACATTCGATATGAAATCGATGGGTTGCTTTTCTCCGTCAAGTGAACGGTCGAATATCGCATAAATCTCGTGCGCTTCGTCCAACACAGACTTGAATGCGGTGCTTCCGTATCCTGTGATGCGTACCGTTTGCCGTAGCATCGTCAATGCCTGGTGAGTAGGTTCTTTCCTATATCATCGTTGGGGTCAATCCATGTTCGCATATTTAGGGATTTTATCCGCGTACTTCTTTATGTAGCGGTTGAATGGTGGTAGGGATGCATCCACGATTACACCGTGCATCGTTACGATGGCCTCTACACAGGCTTCTGGATCATCTTTGCTCTGCTCGACTAAACGCCACGATTTGGACCCTTCCTGTACGAACGAACGGGTTTCTTTATCCATCTCGCGCTATTAAACAGTGAGTTCAGCATCCCTCCGTCGTAAGAAAATTCATACTGTGGCAGAAGAGGTCCTCTTCTGGGCTACATCGTCAATGAAAGCACCTGCACCGCGCTGTCAAACTCGGTCTGCAACAGTCTTAATATTGACACTTACTGGCTCCATCCTCGTCGTAATTGATTATTGTCGTGTTCATCGTGTATTGCAGCTTTGGTACAAGGTGCCGTCGAATGAACCGACGACTGTGCGTCAATTCTCCTGTATTGCCTTTCCTTCCCTGCGTGCGTTTCCTTCAGCATTCGTGACTTCCCCTTCCTGTTCTATCTGGCAGTACTCGATCCGTGCAAAATTTCTTATCACCTTCTAGAATTCTATTCCACCTGCATTCCCTGACTTCGATCGGTCTGAGCAGGTACCTCGTGTATCTTTCCTTCGTTTGGAACAGGTGTAGTCCTCCTTGAGTATCGTACCGGATGGTTCGGGAGTTATCTTGCACTAATCCGTGTATTGCCTGTCTTCATCGGATCTGCTCCTGTTTCTGGTCCATCAGCCGTCTTTTTCAGTGCAGAGTTACAGGGATTGATTTATTCTCCTCCGTCGCGAACGTCGTTGCCGCGGCTCGACGCAATCAATTTCCTGGTTCGTCAGTGACCGAGCTTCCCGTTTCTTGCAGTCAATCCTGATTTGGTTGGGTATACATCCTCTTTTTGGGTCAACGCCTTCTATAATAGTCGCACCTTGACATTCCATCAGCGTTTCCCCTTCGACGAGGATCTCGCATCCGGTCCTTCTCGTACGAGTAGTATCCGCATGCCCCTTTTATGTCCCTTCTTGGTTTGATTGCGTGTCGTGCTTGATCTCCGTAACAGAGTAAAAATCGTCGTGCTGCAACTGTTCGCGTTCTCAATAATGCTTCTGCATCCTTTACTCATCTTCTTTTTCGCATGCCGGACAACGTTGCCCATTCGTCCTAAACTGGTGCAAGTGAGGATGAAGAGGTCTTAACACCGTCTGGCTTGAGTATAATGTATATATAATGAGCGGGCCATTTCCCTTTTCTGCATCCTCCCTTACTTCATTCCTTTCTTTCTGAACGTCTCCCTTGTGGGTATCCAATGCCTCCGTCTACTCGGTACGAGTTCTGCTGTAGTCCTCCTTCGTCGTCTAAGCCTTCTTGGTTTACCAGAACCAATCGTTCGAAGCGCAAAGCCGAACCTGACCCCGTTGATGACGATATTGATTTGGTTGACGACGACTTCGAAGACATGGTGATGTGTGTCGCTTATCTCTCTCTGTCTGCTCGTCGCTTATCCAATGTTTCTTAGTGATTCCCCTGCCAAAACCTCCCAAAAGTCAAAGAAAGTTGCCAAGGCGGCGGCGGACGACGACGTATTCGTCGTCAACCTGTTGAGTTCTTCTTTTTATATTCTCATTCGCATCTCAATTTCTTCTTTAGTGATGAAGAGCTACCTGTCGTAGCTACACCTAAGTCGTCCCCCAGGAAGAAACGGACTACGATCGCACCCTCCTCCACTCAGGCGACCCCGTCGAGGTCTCCTGTCAAGCGCGACCCGTCTCCTTCATGGTGCGTTTTGTTCTGAACTAATCTTCACATTTTTCGATGTTGATAAGTAACTTCAGGGATGAAGATCTCCTTGAAGAGTCGCCTGTCAAGAAGAGTCGCACCCGTAAGTTATCATCCGCTGCGAAAGCCGTTCTGGAGGAGTCTGCGTCGTGAGTCTTCCTATACTGCCTGTGTTAACTGTTGCAGTACACTCATCATGCCGTATTGACTTTAGTCCTGACGCATCGGTCTTGCGTTCCATCCATATGCCGACACAAGGCATCAAAGGGTGAGTGGTTTCGTCTTCTTGTGGTCGTTCTCCAACTCTATTTTGTCCTCCTTGTAGGATCGAGGAAGACGACGACTTGGCTTCTGTCGCTGGAACCGTGGGTGAAGATGACCCCGGTTTGGAAGTTGAGGATGAGGACGTTGTTGCTGTGCCCCCCCCTCCTAGGTCTCAGGCCAAGAAAACACCCTCGCGGGTGCCCACAGATCCTCTGAGTGACGAGGACGTCCTTGTTGTTACTCCCCCTCCTAAGTCTCAGTCCAAGAAGACTACCTCAATGGCGCCTGTCGTCCCTTCGAAGCCTGTTACGGTCTCTCGAGTCAAACCCGAACCAGTTAAACCCGATTACGAGAAGTCTTCGTCCTCTTCCAGCGTGTCGGATATGTTTCCGAAAGGCTGGCGTGATAAGTATGCTCTTGATCTTGGTCTAGTTCGCATGCTGACGAATGGTGTAGGTACCTACATCTCGGTTTCCCATGCGAGTTGCAGGTTATGGAAGGTCCGTTGCGTCGCATGGTTACTTCTGGTGCTGCCGATGCTCGTTTGTACGTTCCCCATCCTTGATCATGTCTTGGTCTAACCGTCCACTTATKTACTAGGCCATTGACCTTCCCACCTCGTGCGATCACCCAGCATGAGATTCGCCGTGCCTGTCTTTTTGACATTTTGCCTATGGTGCCGAACAACCACGAGTTATTGTACGTGTTGTTTCCCCTATCCTCGCACCTCCTGATCTCATTTTATCTAAGGAACGTTATTCGCGCTTTGTCATTTGAGAATCGTGGTGTATTCGTCAATCCGTCTTTGGCCCACCCTTCTACCGTCAAGGTAAACTGCAAGACTAGTACCGCTAGTAGTTCGCGTTTCATGTCGATTCATGCGGCGGATCCTGCTGTGGGGTACGGCAAATTCGCCGTTTTCGTCTCGACTGTCGCCCTCTCGTCCGTCCACTTCCATAGCGCTCTGTTGCCGACTAATTGGTCTCGCCCTGCTCGTACTGCGCTGGCGACCTTCTTTGACGAGGAGTTGCCGCGTATCGGAGGGTTTTTTGGAGGAGTTTTTGCCGAAAAGAAGATTTCCGCCCTCCCAATCACATACATCGATGGATTCCTCTCGTTCCAGACTTTATTGGAGTCTACCTCACCGCGACAAGCCTATTCTTCGTCCTGTGCGTACTCTGTTGTGACTTGATACCGTCTCCTGTCCTTCATTCCTCGTCGTTGCTAATTGTATTCGCTTTTTTTTTTTTTGTAGCTGTCGCCCCTCCCATAACTAGTCCCAGGAAGAATGCGCTGTTTAAAAAGTCGATTCCTGTACGCCTTGAGAAAGATCCCAATCCTACTCGTCGCGCTTTCCCTGACAGTTTGGGTTACGAGGAAGAAGGTATTTTTTCTTTCCATGGTTGGTCTCTGCGCTTCGATACTGAGTCCTTCTCTCCTTAGTCCCTGTTTATGACCTGCGTCGTCTTCCGGCCCCCATCGACTTCAACACTGATGAGGGATGGTCTGCTTTATTCTCGTGCCCACGTCTACAACTAGGCTCTGGCACTGATGAATTAGGTTTTGAAGATGACCCTGCCATCGCGTTATTAGGGTACACCCTCGGCACTTACCAGACCAAAAGCCAATCAACCGATGACGATAACGGCTGTCTCAACATCCTCTTCGTTGCGATTCTTTCTCGAGCCTCTTCGTCCGAAAACGGCATCCCCACCGCCGCCATCGTATCTCGTCTCGAAAAGTTGAGTGAGACGGTTCCATCCCAGTTGGGGTCTAGTGCTCTTCGCGTTGTTGACGGTAAATTGGCATTGCGTCGTATCAGTTGATCTGTTGTTGTGTCGTCTCTTAGAAATTTTCCCTCTTAACTTTTCCCAATCAATCCCCCGCCTTCATTGTCACTTCTTTCATCGCGTTCACATCCGTTCCGGTAACGATCGTCTCCGTATCCACCGCCTAGTTTTTTCATGACATTTACCCTCTTAAAAAAATACTTGTTTCTATCCGTATCGAAATATACCTCATGACATGTTTGTTTTCCCTCATTTGAGTTGGGCCCTCTTCGTGAAAATCTCAGATCTTTGACTTTTCTGCGGTCTCCTCGGTATCCCTCGGGTTGGAAACCTGTCAGCATTTCCTGCATCTGCACGTCGAATCACCCACATCCTGTCAGCGTATATGTCCCAGCTCTGGCTCGTGTAAGTCCGTCTTCTGGGTCATGCAGCTTGTTCACGTACCAAACTGCTTCCTTCTTCCTGCAATACGATGTGCGCCGAGCATATCACCGTTGTACCAGGTGATAGCTTTGTGTACATCTCTATCGGACTTATATATGCGCCGTCTTCGTCGTATATCTCTAGTTGGCTCAGTCCGGTCTCTTGTATCATCAATAACCCGTCTTCAAAATCTGTAAGCTGAGTTGGATCGTAGTAGAACTCTCTGCCCGGAGCTAATCATGGACAGTGTCAGCTTCTTGTCTGGCGTATGAACCGTATTCACCTTTCCCTGGCGTCCATAGCATGCAGTTATCCCCCCATTGCTCAATTTTCTATTCTGCGTTAGTATATTGTAAGGACCTGTCCTGTCCTGCTGGGAAGAGCCAGTACCTAAGAATGGGGCGAAGCAAGAGGAAGATGGATGGGAAGCGGCCGAACCGGTGCAAGAAATGATAGAGTGAATAGATATATACTAGCAGCAAGTGAAATCGGACGGATCGATGAAGAGATCGGATAGATATAGGCAAAACAGTGAAATAGAGGTACAAGGAGGAGAAGGGGACCGAAGCAAAGGGAAAAGAGGGGCGAACAGACGAAGCGGCGGTATACAATGGTAGAGTAGATG
>JAPEVF010000317.1:0-51081 GCA_029747585.1 Pleurotus djamor | reverse complement strand
CTTATCAATTCCCCACTGCTGACGATGACGACGACGCGACCGAATCCACACCGTTCTTATCGCCTACGTCGCCGACGACTAGGCGAGGGATGAATAGGCAGCGCTCTTTCTCGCACACGAGCACTGTCTTGTCTACTGCGAGCGGAGCACCATCTCTGGCGCATACATTACTATCACTTTTCCAGGCGGACGAGGAGGAGGACACCGGGTCAGAAGAAGGCAGAGAAGAGGAGGAAGAAGAACGAAGTGGAACTCTCCTACTCATGGCAGAAGAATCGTCCCGGTCGAGCACGCAAGACAGAACCTCTGCCAGCTTTTTCTCAAGAAAGGGGCTCGCGAAGTATTTCAGACCAATGGGACGTTCAGTCTACTACGGATCCCTGCTCCACCTCGTTGTCCTGAATTTTCCCTATGCTCTGGTCGCATGGATATACCTCTTTGTCTTCACTCTGGTACGCCGCCGTTCCTCTATCTTATCTATGACTGGCTGGCTCATCGCTGCTGCGTATCTAGACCGGAACAACGCTGCTTGTGGCCCTTCCCCTTGGGGCAGCGCTATGTTTTCTGGACCTCCTGGGCGCTCGTGCCTTTGCCCGGGGCGAACTTGCACTCCAGACCCGGTTCCACAAACCTCTCGCCTTTCCGCCTCCGCATCCACCCAGACCTATATTCACTAGGTTCAGGGAAATTACTCTGGATGAAGCAGAAGCTGCTAATGCTCAGACTGGTATGAGAGTGAAAGAGACTTCTTTCTACAAGAATGCATATGCCATGGCAAGTCCCCAGCTTATGTCACGCGTCTTTAAATTAGTGCTAACCGATGTCAATTTGTTGTGTTCTCCTTAGTTCACCGATTCCACATCTTATCAAGCCTTGTTTTATTTCCTGGTCATCAAGCCTGTTATTACTATTGTACTCATGCTCGTTTTCTTGATTCTCACACCGATAGCATTTGTTCTAGTCTTACCCGCACCCTTCATACTACGCGCTGCTAGAGCTCTAGGGATCTGGCAAGCGAACATTGCTGTCGAAGGGTTATATATGTCCGTACGGTAGTACGATTAATGCTATCTCCCTCGTGCTCCTCGGCCCAAGTATTCGCGTGCTTGTCCACAAACCATTGCTTGCACGCAGTCATTCTGTGCGATTACACAGTTCCACCCGGTATGTTTGATTTCTGCGTCTTGCACCGTTCGCTGAGCCACGAAAATCAGGTGCCGAAATGGAACTTTCCAATTATTCGGTACACGCATAGTTTCCTCTGTGAACACATCGTAGGACGTGGTCGCAGCTTCAGAGGACTGTTTCTACATTCACGGGCTAACCTGCCCGATGCGTTCGCGTGGGTCAAATGGACCTCTGTATTCTCCGTTTCACCATGCGCAGTAATTCATATCTGTGGTCATTCTCATAGTCCCAACAAATCAACAGGGTCCACCCAAGTGAAGCAACTCTCCAATGCACACTGTCTATGTGTAGACTGATCGTCTACCACAATTTAAAGTACTCTATCGTCAACCGAGCTTCCCGTGGCTCATTGCTATGCCCAAATCGTGGGATGTGTTTCCATCCATTTCTGCGGCGATAATCACGGCGATCAAGGTTTCCTTCCTGGATTTGTCCTCCCCGTGGTATCAACTGCGGCGCAGCGTGAATCGTCGCTGTCAGGTAAGCCATCCACATCATCTCAAAGGAAGTATATAGCTCACGCTGATCCCTTCTTAGCCTCTACTCACTCACCACAGAAGCAACAGCAACAACACCCAAGCGATGTCCGCCAATACACCAACTGACAGCCCGCCGACTCAGCCACCCTCTCATTCGGAGACGGATTCGACGCAGCAGTGGGCGGACGCTCCGGAAGCTCAGTCCCCCGTGCAGAACGAAGAGTTGACGCTTGCGGCTCTTCAAGGCGTCCCTAATTCGCCTCCTTCTGTGAATGACTTGACGCCAGGCGCAGCAAGTCCGAGTCCTTCCTCCCCTCCTTCCATTCCCCAGGTCCAAGGTGCCACAGCACAAGAGTCGAACTGGTTTGCTCGCCTCGCGAGTACTTTCCCCACCAAACCGGCCATCGCTCTCCCCCTCGATGTCGACTCTGACAATTTCTCGCTCCCTTCGCCGAACGACGGCCGTGTTGCACTTCCAGAGGATAGAGATCCTCATATCCTCGAATGCCCTCATTGCGGTCGTTGCTCCCGCAGCGTTTCGAATGACAGCCCGTTCAAGAAATCCTGCAAGAGTTACTTCCGCCCCCTCTGCAAGCTCTCGAATTACAAGCCGTTGGTCCATCTTTCTTTGATTAATTTCCTGTTCGCTCTCTCGGCTTGGCTCTATCTCTTCATCTGCACCGTCGTAAGTCAACATCCCTATCTACCAACACTCCCCGGTCGATGCAAAGCTAACCCCGATTGATGGTAGCTTGGTGCAACATTGTTATTCGCTCTCCCCCTCGGCCTGTTCGTTTGTTTCCTCAATGTCCTTGGTGCACGTGTGTTCGCACGTTGGGAGTTGTCCATTCAAGCCTACTTCCACGGCCCACCTCCCGTGGACTCGCCCTACCGACCGATGCCCATCTTCTTCAGAGACAGGCAAAACAAAACCGACGCAGAAAGCGCGCCGAGTCAAACCAGTCTTCGAGTCAGAGAACGGTCTTTCTTGAAGAACGTCCACGCAATGGTGTGTACAGCGCTACCAATTCTTTCTTTCCCAAACAACCCACTGATCAACTCGGTAACCATAGATCACTGATTCGACTACCTACCAAGCGCTCTTCTACTTCATCGTCATCAAACCTGCTATCAGTCTGACCCTCCTCATCCTCTTCTTGGCGGCTACTCCGATTGCCTTTGTCCTGGTCTTCCCTGCGCCCTACTTCATGAAGCTGACGAAGAGGATTGGGAAATGGCAGGCGAATATCGCTGTGGAAGGGCTGGTTGGTGAGGAGTGGTATAAGAGCTATGCTCAGGCTTGGCAGGATACGGTCAACTGAGACGAGAGAGAGAAATAAGTAACCCATAGCGATGAGATATCTGCAATAGCCATGTAAACCTTTACCAACTACTTATGATCACTCGTTTTTTCAATCTTTGAGGGAGGCTTAGTGCTGGTGGCTGACATTCAATCCAGCTCTATCTTCGTTCTCGACGGCCACTTCCCGTAATCTTACCCGAAGGTCGGTTGAGTCACCGTCGCAGCCATAGCACCTGGAGTCAGGAATGCCTGGCGCCGCCAGGAGGATATATCTCTTGAATGCTCCTGATGACACCTAACAGGGGCTGCCGGTGACTGGCGTGAATGGCTACTTCAACTTGAAAGACTTCTCATCCATCCGACGCCATGCGTTCGCATCAACGCCGAATGTATTTCAGTCTTTCGGCCCTTCAAACTCCTCAAAAATGCTCCACCAGTCAACACTGGAGCACCTGACGGTCTTAGAAATTAAGTACTTTTCTAACTTTCAAGAATCAAGACCAGCGAGAAGAATGAGTCAGGTGCAACACTTTGTACAGGCCGACACATGCCACTTGTCTTTTGTGGAACCTGATTTATCCCATATGCATAGGTCGCTCTTAGCGAAAGAAGATGTTTCCCGCAAAATTATCGGCGACGCCTAACCAGCGTTCACCTTTGAGTACTTGAGTCCTGACAGTGATTCTTAGAACCGACGGATCCCGCCGAATTCTCGGTGACGCTCAACTGGTTATGTATGTTCTGACCACAATCGAAGGCGTCATAAACTGAAATCTCTTTGCACAAGGCATTCCTTCTCAATGAGGTCTCAACTTGCTGTAACTCTGCTCGTATCGGCGGCAGCTGTCGTTGCACAGTGTCCCCTTCCTTCGACATTTCGCTGGACTTCTATTGGCCCTTTGGCGCATCCACAGAATGGATGGGTCTCTTTGAAGGACTTCACCGTTGCGCCATATAAGGGAGGGCAGCTCGTGTATGCCACCACTTTTGGTACGCCGAGCTGGGGCTCTATGGGGTTCTCACCCATTTCCAACGACCTCACTGAATTGGGCTCTGCCACCCAAACTGGCATGAACCCTGGAGCCGTTGCGCCTACCCTCTTCTACTTTGCACCCAAAGACATCTGGATCCTCACTCACCAATGGGGTCCTACAACATTTTCGTACCGTACATCCACCAACCCAGCCAATGTCACTGGGTGGTCATTACCGCAACCGTTGTTTACCGGCTCCATCGTGACTCCCCCAAACACGGGTCCCATCGACCAGACCGTGATCGCCGACAACACCACCATATACCTCTTCTTCGGCGCAGACAGTGGCAATATTTACAGAGCCAGTATGCCGATTGAAGACTTCCCAGGAAATTTCGGAGATGACTCTACTCTCATCCTATCCGACACCGCTGACAATCTCTACGAAGCCGTCCAGGTTTACACCGTTGAAGGCCAAAACCAATATCTCATGCTTGTCGAAGCAATCGGTGCTAGCGGTGATCGATACTTCCGCTCGTTCACGGCGACTGACCTTGGTGGGGACTGGACACCCCTCGCTACAACCGAGTCCAACCCGTTTGCTGGGAAAGCAAATAGCGGGGCTACCTGGACGAATGATATTAGCCACGGAGAACTAGTTCGTACCAGTGCAGATCAAACTTTCACCATCAGTGCCTGCAATGGCCTTCAATTCCTCCACCAAGGGCGCGATCCTGCTTCAGGGGGAGATTACGGTCTCCTTCCGTACCGACCTGGTCTTTTGACCCTCGTCAATGGCGAGAACCCTAGTGTCACATCTACCGCTTTTGCAACTGCTCCAACCTTTAGTAGTACTCCGTGAGCCTACACTTCGCTGTACGGTTAATGTGGAGGTAAATACACCCCTAGCTTTATCCTATTTTCCCTCTCTTATTGACACCACTGTCCTACAGGTAGTGGTAACACCTGGCGCTTGAGTGGGACATGCACTGTCCTCAATGGATGGTACTCACAATGTATTTAATAATAAGACTACGTACCACTGCTCTAGGTCGATGGGGATCATTTTGCCACGACTCCTCCTTTCGTTTCCCTCTAAGCTGGAGTCAAGTATACGTGGTCACTACTACTTCGAAAAAACGCGTTCCTCACAGGTGGATGGGTCAGATTGGGCTCTGTCTGAAGTTTTGAAGTCTTCCATTCCTCCCCTGTTGGCAAGGCAGGGGTGAGAGGGGGTACAGGCTTGGCTTGACTCAGCGCTCAGCGTGTTCCATGTCACCCACCCCCTCATAGCATGTGCTGGCGGCGCTGACCCCATACGGTCGCGTTACGATAAACTGGAATACGCAGCAATCTGCTTTCTGACCATCTCATCGATGATGCGCATCACCGTCCTCACCATCTTCAGCGTCGCCCTCCTTGAGGGCGGTTTCGCCCAAGAAATCACGACAGAGACCGTTCAAAGGTCGTTTACCCAAGCAAGGATTGTGCCGGATGTTATCCCATCATTTGAACCTGGTGGTGTCTTTGACGTGTTCTTCACGGAGCCAGGGAGTTCGACCAGAATCCCTGTTA
Organism: Pleurotus djamor; assembly: GCA_029747585.1. Taxonomy (NCBI): domain Eukaryota; kingdom Fungi; phylum Basidiomycota; class Agaricomycetes; order Agaricales; family Pleurotaceae; genus Pleurotus; species Pleurotus djamor. Next base: position 45,563 of record JAPEVF010000317.1, on the reverse strand, counting down.
CGCCGGGGATGAACTTGACCAAGGCTCGTAAGTTCATCTTTGGAGATGCCCATAGGAATTTGCAAATCGAATTCATTGCAGAAACTTCTTCAATCCCAACGTTTGGCATATCGGGCTTGCCGCCATCGTTTGTACCACAGACGTTTGCTGTCGCCTTGATTGATCCGGATGCACCAACACCCGAATCACCATCTGCTGCCCAGTTTCTTCATTTCCTGGGAGGTGACTTTGAATTGCGTGGGGAGCTTACGGAAACCACACCGTCGCTGGTGAATCAGAGTCGGGCGGTCATGGAGTATACTGGCCCGAACCCTCCAGCGGGTTCGGCACCGCACAGGCGAGTCGATTCTCCACCTCTTCCCCAAACCACTAAACATGGACCTTCAATAGATACGTCCTTTTGGCCTACGATCAGAATACACTTCCTACCAGTGATACCAACTTCGGCACCACGTCAACGTCATTTGTCAACTCCTCTACGCCTCGAACCAACTTCAACATCACCCGATTAGCCGAGCAAGTCATGCTCACAGGGCCTGTCGCTGGAACGTACTTCTACGTTGCACCAGAGGGATCGGCATCGTCCAGTAGTTCAACGAGCCAGCAGGCCACAGGTACATCGTCTGACTCGCACTCGCCGGCGACGACGAATTCTGCCATATCCAGTGTCCCAGAACTGTTCGGTCGAGCCTCGTTATTCTTTTCAACCCTCACTGTATTACTAGTCATGCTCTGATAAGATGAAGTCAACATTCGAACATGTGGTATCCAAGCAAGAACCTGAACATCGTAGCAGGTAGGCGCTCACAGAATCACGTTCATCCCTTTTCTGTCTATCTTTTGCTTTCTCTGGAATTTTTGTTCTTTCCTTCCTCCAGTCAGCCTCCATGGAGTGAGTTTCGCTCCCTTTCCCCGCCATGTTTCTTTCTCATGGAATACAGGCCCGAATCTCTCCCAGAACGCTGGTCCTTCCTTTCTCAAACGAATAGCCTTCCCTCCACATCAGAGCGCGCGACTGTCCTGAAGGAGATCGGTACTACCCAAGGTCGGCTGGATGATCTAGATGCTCAGATCAACCGACTCTTGTCCAAGCGTTGGGACGTGCAATGCCAATTCGACCAGCTCACTCAAGTCGTATCACCCATCCGACGCCTTTCACGGGATGTTCTCCATGTCCTCCTGCTTGCTTTCGTAGAAGTTGAAATTGCCGACGAATCCACCACCATGCCGAAAGCACCGTGGATGGCATCTTGGGTGTGTCAGGCATGGAGAGAAGTCGCATTATCGAATCCTTTACTTTGGGTCTCCATCTATATCAAGAAAGCCGCCCAATCTTCACTCCCAGGTGTATTGGCGCATATCGAACGATCGCGCGGTTGGCCCTTATCTGTCAACGTGAAGAGCGGGTTGAATGACCTGAACAGCGAAGCGGACGCTGTTCCCAAACTCTTAGCAGAGCACTCACATCGTTGGAAAACTCTACTCGCTACCGACGTAGGGCTGAACCGTATTTTGTATGGCAAGGAGATCCACCCCCGTCTACTTCGACATCTAGACCTTCGTGGCGGTCTTCGGGAGTTGTTCTGGCTCCTCGATCGATGCCATATGTTGCGGACAGCCATCCTAGTGATCAATGACTTCACCGATATTCCAAGAAACAATGTGCACAACGAAAACCTTGCAAAGCTTTCACTCTTCGGCAGGCGCTCTTCATTGGCCGTCTCGTACCTCGATCTCCCATCCTTGTTGGAATTGGAAATGGACTCGGGGTTGGGAGCTGGTCACGATATATTCCCACATCTGCAAGGTTTCCTCACTCGCTCATCAGCACCCCTCACTTCATTGAAGCTCTTCGGGGGACACATCTCGGACGAATCGCTCATCTCGATCCTCGAGAAGCTTCCCACCTTGGTCAAACTTTCTATACGCAGTGTCAGAGGCCTCACGCAGGAATACATTCGTGCTATGACCGACCATCCATCAGGATGCTTGCTCCCGCAATTACGCGACGTGACTTTGCCATTGTGCTCCCACACAGTTGACTTCGTTCGCTCACGGATGCGAGAGCAAGAGAAAGTTGCTAAATTGCAAAGACTGGAAATCCAGCCCGACGGCTCTGCGGTTCCAGAACCTTTGGTGGAGGAGTTGCTAGGCCTCGTAGATCGCGGTGAGATACATCTAGTGGGTAAATTATAAACACATCCTCCCCGTTTGTATGTAGAATCAGCCTTTTGCTACACCGCCCAGTCACAGACTTCTAATAACTAGATTACTTACTACTTACCAAGCTGAGCATGCCCGCTTTCTCAATGTACTTCATGTCGTTCACCCGTTGTTCGCTACTCTCAGTATAACGATGAAATTTTCTGTGTTTGGGAGGGATCGTTTATCAGTCCACGAAAAGGAACTGTTCATTCATGCAAAGGAACTACAACGTACCTTATCGGCGAGATGTATCTGATACGAGTTCCTTCTGGTATTGTGCAAGCAACAGGTATGAAAATTCAAGGTATTTAAACTGCATTTATAATCTCATATCTAAAATGGGGATACAAATGGGCTTGGGACTACGTACGGATGGAAAGGATGAGGTAAAGGTAGCTCGCGGAGGACTTCTGTATGAATGGCAGTGAGTACTTGAGTACTAGGGACGGTAGTTTCCAACACGGCGTACCTGAGGGTACTTATCGTAATGCAGAGAAATTTCTTATACGCATTGCGAGTACCATTGGTTGGAGAAAGTACATGTTCCACTTGCGCAGCAAGTTGGTCCAGTGTATCCGGAGCCTACAAAAAGAAGACAGTCGGTCAGATAAAAGGAGCATTGTGCAAAGAAAATGCGAAGAAGGGTACCTCCACATTGGCCATAAAGCGCAGCACAAGTTCCAGGGTTACTGGGAGTGGTTGTTGGAGTACTTGCGCTCGATGAAGTTCCACTGCCGGGATTGCTACCACTCGTGAGCGTCAAAACACCAGGTCGGTATGGAAGTGTGTTATAATCCCCTCCAGATGATGGCGAGCGACCCTGGTAGAGGAATTGGAGGCCGTTGCAGGCATTGATGGTGAAAGTCTGGTCGGCACTGACACGGACGAGTTCTCCATGACTGATATCGTTCGTCCATGTAGCACCGCTATTTGCCTTGCCAGCAAACGGACTGGACTCGCTCGTCGCCTGAGGAGTCCAAGATCCACCGAGACTGGTGGCCGTGAAAGAGCGGAAGTAACGACCGTTGGCACCGATGGCTTCGATGATCATAAGGTACCTATTCTGGCCTTGAACGGTGTAAATTTGGATGGCTTCGAAGAGATTGTTGGTCGTATCGGACATGACGACGGTGGATGAAGTGCCGAAGTTTCCTGGGAAGTTCCCAATAGGCATACTAGCCCTGTAGACACTGCCATTGTCTCCACAGAAGAAGAGGTACATGGTCGTGCTGTCGGCGATGAGGGTTTGGTCGATGGGACCAGTGCTAGAGCCAGAAATCGTTCCGGTGAATAGCGGCTGGGCGGCTGACCATCCGTTGACATTGGTAGGATTGGTGGAGGTGCGGTATGAGAATGCCGTGGGACCCCATTGGTGAGCAAGGATCCAAATGCTCTTGGGTGCAAAGTAGAAGAGCGTAGGCGCAACGGCACTAGAAGTCATGCCAGTTTGAGTAGCAGACCCTAGTTGGTTGACGTTGGAAACAACTGAGAAACCCATGGATCCCCAGCTTGAACCGTAGTCGGTGGCATAGACGAGTTGACCGCCGTTGTATGGAGCGACGGTGAAGTCTTTGAGTGATACCCACCCGTTTTGTGGTTGCGCAAGAGCGCCGGAAGACGTCCATCTCCAAGTGGTTGGAAGTGGACACTGCGCGACGACGACTGCCGCTGACACGAATAGTGATAGGATATTCGCACACTTCATTGCTGGACGAATCTGGAGGTCGATAGAAGCACATTGACCTCTTTATATAGTGAGTGGTCACTGCACCTCCAATGCCCGTGGTTTAGCCAAGCCTCGTCATAGATAACTTCGCGGATAAATCCTCTTGTGTTTTTGTATGCCGGACATTGCTTAGCGGCATCGGATGCACAACGCTAAATTTGCACGAATCAGGAATGCCAGCTCTCTCGATATGCCAATGATCACCGTCATAGGTGAACGTTTGGACCTCAAGTTTGAATTGAACCAAGTGCACCTGTCACGCCAGGCCTAGATTCTGCGGCAGAGTGCACAGTTCCCCCGTTATATATCCGGCTATCTTCGCACCATTAGCTTCGTTAGGCGGGCGAATCAATGGACTTCTCACCTGACAGCACCTCCGCGTTCCGATCCAAGGCGGACCGACAGGGCGCTATAACGCCCCAGAATGAGGTACTCGACACCGACTCGGAGCGCCTGGCTAGACGGACAGAGCTTTCCCCAGTCTTCATTCATTACTCCAATGCTAGCGGCCGTATCGGGGGCGTATCTAGTCAAAAAGCATTGTTCAACGCCCCACCTACAAGCGACAAGACATCTTCCTCGAGTAATCTCCTTTACTTGATTTCCATGTTTTTGATTTCGTATCTCTGAGTGGACCGCTTACCGGGCACGCGGTACGGTGCTAAGCCACGGAACAATCTTTCTGAGCATACCAATAGAATTACATGTGCAGGTTTGCTCGTCGTGTCTACCCGCGATAGTGGTGGCGCCGAGGTATTCCCCGTAGTATCTTGCTGAACCTAATGAAGGTTTTCGTTCTCATTGCCCTGGCATGTCAATGAAGGGGCAAAAGCACGGCCAATGAATGTCTGAGGCAAACTAGCGGCAGAGGGGGTCCAAGAAATCTACTCAGGAAGTATCAAGGACATTAAATGAAGTCCATGGCCAGCAATGTATTTCCCCTAGTGATCCTAGTGATGATATGAACAATGAATGGTATTTATGATACAAAAATGAATGCATTCCTCAAACCTGTGTTCTACCGTATCGCATATAGCGCCGCCGCAGATACTAACGTACTCTCTGGCGACGACATGGAAGATCGAGGGGAAGCAGAAGGAACGTCTGCCCAAGGTGAATCTGGTATATCCGGACCGATGTACTGCTGAGAAGATCGGTACGTCGCGAATTGGGTGGTAGACTCCTCTGATGGAAGAACAGCTTCTGGACTAGTTGGGGTACGAGCATCGGGTAGTTCATCTGATTTCGAATCCGCGGAACCATTAGCAGAAACTTGAGTCGTTGGCTCTGGCGACTCGGGTAGTCGTATGGAGGTTGGCGTCGTAGGACGTGACTTGACTGCGACTTCCGAAGAGGAACGTGAGCGCGACGGAGCACGGACGGTTTCGTTTGACGAAAGTGATGGCGGGAGGATGGGGCTTGAATGTGAGTTTGAACGAAGATGGCTATTCTCGCCTTCTATGAGCTTCAATGCACTCCTGAGGGCTTCTTTCTCCAGGATAGCTTCTCGTAGTTCTTCTTCCGTTTCGGCGCGTTTGATGCGTTCAGTAGCAACCATTTTATTGGCCTGTAATAGGTTCAATATGGAGACATGGATGAGGGGGATCAAACGCGACTCACCTCTTCGAAGAGGGCCTGAGACAGGCTCTCTAATTCTGCTTCTAATGATACTTTATCTTCCAATGCCTTCTTAGCCTTGAGACGCTCTTTCTCTAGCTCTGCCGAAAGATCTTCCATTTCCTTCAACTGCGATTGTGTAGGTAACGTCGGTAACGATGGCGACGTGAGATGATTCATTGGTGGGGTCGAGTTCGCCGACGATCCGCTAAACCGAAACTTGAAAAATCAACGCGTGGATTTTGCAATTCTCGTCCTTATCTTCGGTGTGGTCGTGGCAGGGTGCGTACGAGGGTGGCTTATCTCTCACTTTCTGACTTCAATTTACCATTACCGCCCATAGGACCACCTCTTTCTCTGTTCTCACCTCCCAGTGTTTGTAAGCCCCCAACTAATTCATCGCCCCTACGTAGTTTTCATGGCGTTTATGTTTATAGGAGCCGTATGGTTACTCAGAGGACAAGGACTCAATGTGGATACGTGTGAGGAAGGTCGGAAATTGGGGATGAAAGAGCAGTTTGGTGGCCGAAAAGTAAGGCAGTGAGAATGCGACATCTTGAAGCTCTGGAAACGCTTTTTCTCCGAACGCAAAGTCCTGAGGGCTCGACGTGGACGGATTATAAGGTTTGAGGGTGATTTTCGATAGGTGGGGGAGGCGAGAGAGCGCTTTCAGAATGGGTTTATCTGGCGCGATGGGGAGCGAGACAGCCTTGACACTAGAGAGTTGTTCTATGCATGACACCAGCAGTCCGTCAATGTCGTTAATCTGTGTCTTCAATGCGACATCCAGGATTTCTATGCTGGAAAGGCGATGTGTTAAATAAGGAGAGAAGACCCCGGCTGTTGTCGGAAAGTTTTCAGGAAGAATCAATGAAAGATGGCGAATGGTTGGGTGCATGAATAAGAGGCAATCGAGAAGACTGGAGTCCCATTCCAGTCGACGGAGATTGGGGAATATGTTTAACCTAGGTCTCGTCCGAGCCATCTGATCATATACCCCTGGATGGAGAGCGCTTTTCGACGCCAGCGACCGAACGCGATAGGCGTATTTGTCCAGGCGATCCCAGCTAGACTGGTCGAGTGGCCTGGCGAAATTCTATGAAATCGCGATGTCAATGGGCGGTTAAATTTACGCAAACATGAAAGAAAACGAACATATCCCGCTGGTGATGATACCATCGGTTGAAGGACCTGGCAAACCGGATACAAAGAGTCGAGATCTCTCCAGAGGACATCGAGGGCACTTTCAGACCACTTTTCGTTGATTGTGGAAGCGATGCAAAGGTGCTTTGGCTCCAAATGAGAGAATATTTTTTGAAGCAATTCGGTAATAAGAAGAGCTGATTCCATTGGATAAGCAGTTGGTCGAGGGTCACCTACAGGACCATGCACAAAGAAGCCGCTTTTTTTTTGACAAACTCAGGGTCGTGTGGGTGTGTCGGCCTCACGCGCACGACTTGGCGCCAAACGCGAACACGACCACAACAGTTCAAACTTTTCAAACTGCTACTTCGTCAGTTACGAAGTTCCAAGGATTTCTCGATGTGCTAGACATTTGAAGTCGTCATTATTGTTTCAGCACAACAAGCTCGGGCTAAGTTGCCCACCTTTCGAGATAACCATGATCCATCATCATGGGTCGTTCCTGAGTAAATACCCGTCTTACTCAGCCTACGGTGCATTTTACTGAAGCATTACAAAGGCAGCCAGAATCGCCCTAAAAAGCGAGGACTCACAGTCTGATGTCCAAGAAACCCGCAGAATGGACCTATCTCCCCTCCCCAACATTTTTCACCCTTTACAAGTCGGGGCTCTTCCTCTACGACACCGCATCGTGTTGGCTCCTCTTACGCGTATGCGGGCGACCAAGGACTTTGTCCCTCAGCTACCTGTCATGAAAGAGTATTATTCACAGCGAGCGAGAACTCCCGGAACTCTTCTCATTTCGGAGGGGACCTTCATATCACCCGCTGGTACCGGCGCTTGGCCAAATGCTCCTGGGATCTGGTCTTCCGCTCAAATCGAAGCCTGGAGAGAAGTAAATATGTTTGATCTCATCATCGTTGCCTCAAATTGCTAAGATGACTGCTTACAGATAACTACTGCCGTTCATGCTAACGGAAGTTTTATCTTCCTGCAGATTTTCGCAACAGGACGATCAGCTGATTCGTCATACCTTGCATCACCTGATCTCAAGGTTGTCGCTCCTTCTCCTATCCCTCTCAGCACACAGAAGATCCCCCCTCACGTCCTCTCTGTGGAGGAAATCCACAACTTCACGGCCGAGTTTGTCCAAGCTGCCCGAAATGGTATCGAGGCCGGGTTCGATGGCGTTGAAGTCCACGTGGCGAACGGATTCCTACTGGACCAGTTCTTGCAGGATGTGAGCAACACGAGAGAGGACCAGTATGGAGGCAGCGTCGAGAATCGCGCTCGATTTCCTCTGGAAGTCGTCTCTGCAGTCACCCAGGCTATCGGCGAAGAGAGGGTATCTGTCAGGCTGAGTCCTTGGAGCCCATTCAGTGGTCAGTACACTCCACTTCATGCCGTCACATCACCTTACTCACTAGATGTGTAGATATGGGCATGAAAGATCCAGTACCGACATTTTCATACTTTGCAGGACAACTCAGAGAGCGTTGCCCCCACCTCGCCTATCTACACGTCATAGAGCCTCGGATATCTGGTGCAGATGACAGGGAAGCGTCCAGTAGCGAATCCAACGACTTCCTGCGAGAGATTTGGAAAGGGAAACCACTTGTCAGCGCAGGCGGATACAATGGCGAAAGCGGTCTGGCTCGGGCGCAGGAGAATGGTAATGAGTTGATTGCATTCGGAAGGCATTTCATCGCCAATGTAAGCTATGTCCCTGTGCCCATATTTGTCAAGCCGCTGATTGCCTTGGTCAGCCTGATCTTCCGCTGCGATTCTGTCAAGGCGTCTCACTTCAACCTTACGACCGATCCACTTTCTACGTTCCTGGAGACAAGAGCGGCAAAGGTTACAGCGACTATGGGTTCGCAACGAGACCGATAGTCTCCGCTGCTTGAGCGCCTGTAGTCTCAGTCTCTCTCCCCGTTCAATGGCGAATCGTTGATCTGTACATTCTTTTCATTTATTTCTCCGAATTGCAATTATCTTTTCACCTCTTACATCAGACCATTGGGCACAGGTTGACACAGCGCCGCGCCTTGTATTTGCCACTAGGAAGCCCACCTAGTACCCGTCATTTCACCGCCTGCGCGCTTTTGCACTTGATGCGGTCACGACACGGCAATGATGGGAATTCCCCAGTCTTACGACCCTTGATATCTCCGCATGGTGTTCTGCACTCCTTTTTGCGCTCATCCGGGCGCTCATTCCAGTACGCCCTTGTCATGGCCTAAATGCCTCGCAGTACCTAAGCGCAGCGCCTCTCCTTGATTTGAGATCGGCAAGAAGATGATTTTTCCGTTCTTTGGCTTGCTTATAAGAGACGGATTTTGGCTTGGGGAAAGGGCATACTCACATTTTTTCTTTCTTTCTTTTCTTCTCTTTCTACGACCTCGTTTTACCTAGATGATCGCTGGTGCTCCTTTCCTGGCGGCGCTTCTGTCCTTTACGCCTTCGACATTTGCTCTTCGGGCTCCCTTGGTTCGACGAACGGATGGGTTCCTAGGTCGTAGGCACAATGGGGAGGATCATGGTCATTCCGCTCCACCGAATACGAGCGACCATCATCACACGGTCTACCTGCACAACGAGCACGACCTCCCCGTAAGTGATCTTCCTCTCATCCGCTATTTCTTAACTCACACATTTTGCCTTCAGTATGGTATAAATATCACGATCGGTGGCCAAGGTGGGTCTCTTTTCGGTTCGTCGACTGACTATCCTCCTGACGTTGATGTACCTCTAGACATTATCCTTAATCTCGACACACGGTCCTCTGACCTCTGGGTCTACCATCCAGATATTCAGGTATCTAATTCCGCGGCAGTCACCGCCAACCTGAGCTATGGTGACGGATACGTCTCTGGACCCGTTGATTTTACGACCATCGAATTTGCTGGTGACAAGGTCCCTTCTCAAGGCGAGTTATCGACGCGTATTGAGCCCCCTTCCCGCTTCCTAACCGTGCACCACCGTTTATAGCTTTCATCCATGTCAACGAGGTACGTGGTTCATTACATGTGGAGGCATCTTGTTACTAATGCTCTACTAGACTGTTCATCAAGAGTGCTTGGAGAACACCGTAATTTCAGGTGTTATTGGCTTAGGGTTGAATTGTACATCTTCCATCGTCAGCACCGTCTTGGAGAAGTCTTTCGGCGTTGCGACCACGTTCGGACGCTCTCTCATCGGAAATATCTTCTATCAAAACCAATTCACCGGTCACGGGAACTATTTCACTCTCCTTTACGGCCGAACGGATGTCGACTTGAAGGAGAAGCCTGGCATATTCACAATCAGCGAGATTGCTGAAGGCTACGAAGCCATCGTCGATGCGCCGAAGTTGAAGAGCCCGTTGCCGGATTATTGGAGTGTCGTCATTGATGGTATGAGAATGGGAAATCAGACTCACCCGTTCGCGACTGTCGTTCCGGGCCTTCCTGAAGGGCAAGGTGCCGCTGTCGTCGACACAGGGTACTCTGCGCCATGGATCCCTCAACATTGTGTCGATTGGATATACGGCGCTTTACCTGGCGCCGTTTCCGTCTACGACGTACCGGAGTTCCAGGCTATTGGTGCAAACTGGCTATTCCCATGCAACGAGATGCAGGATGTCGTCCTCATGATCGGGTGAGTCATTCACAGCCGGCCCAAAAATAAGTGCTCAGACTGACGACAATTCACATCCCTATAGCGGAATTGAATACCCACTTCATCCTTTGGATCTTAGCAAGATGGTCACCGTGCCTTTGAACGGACAAAACACCACGTTTTGCTACAACCTTTATCAGAACTACCCTGAAGGTGTCAGTTGGGATTTGATCCTCGGAGATCCCTTCCTCAAGAGTGTCTACATCTCGTAAGTTATACAACTGGCCTCTTTTCGGGAAGATCTTCTCACCATGACTTGTAGGTATAACCATGGCTCCATGGACGCTTCGGGAGCACACACCGAAGATCGCTATGTGCAGATTCTGTCTACCACCACTTTGGATAAGGCACGGAAGGAGTTTGACACGATTCGTGCTAAGCAGCTTTCGGGGTTGAAGGAAATTTCCCCGTCACAAGTCAAGGAACTCGTCAAGAAGGACCCCTCCTCCCTGAAGGCCATCGTCTCGCATCCTATTCCTTACTCGGGGGAACATTCGCATTCTCCTCCAAGCTCCCCGTCCGGGTCGTCATCGTCTGGTTCCCACTCCCACTCTGCCTCTGACTCTGGGGGTCATTCCCACTCAGTTGTCGCATCTAACGTAGCTGGCGGTGTGTTCGCTGCAGGTATCAATGATGCAAACGACTATTCGGCCGTCACTGCGATCCTTGACAAATACTCCCCCGTCGTGATTGGACTTCTTGCGGGCATCCTATTGATGCTAGTCGCTCTCACAGGTCTAGGCGCATACTTCTGTATCTCTAGAAGTGGGAAATGCACGACCACGAAGATGATGACAATGAGCTATCATCCCGTCAAGATGGGTGAGGCGAAGGATGCCCCCCAGATGGAACCTTTCGCCGGTCGATACGATGATGCTTGAGAGACTTTCCCTTTTAAATTAGCCTTCTTATTTCATTACACATGGACTAGGTATATACTCTACTCTACGTAGTCAGCCTGGCCGTATGCCTTGCTTATTTATTCGAGTCTTTGCCCATTCTGAACAGGGGCCGTCCTTTGCGGCGTCTGATCAACCGCCCGAATTACTCTGTTTTCCAACTTCGTCTCCCCTCAGCCCTACAACATTATGCACAGTCGCTCACAGACGTTGCCTTCACCATGTCTCTGTGCGACCTTAACCGTTTCATGGAACATAAGCCGTCCAGTTCCAAGTCCAAGACAAAACATATGATTCCTTGTTGTCTGACGATCCACCGCCCTGACGCTGCCAGGATTTGACGCGGTCAAAGCTCATAATCACGAATGGTATGTCATGGTAATTCGTTTGGCCGTTTTATGCGATTTCCACACTTCGCTGATTCATTGTCTGGTCATAGAGGGTTTCATCGCCTTTCGTTCTGATTTCTAGGTGGCCTTTGCGCAAATGTCTACAAGTCGTCCAGCGAGGAATAACATAGATTGGCTTGCTCTTGGCCTACTGAAGTGAGGTCAGGCGTTGACGACGGCCGTATATGTGTCATCCTGACACAGTCTCGGAGAGTGCGTCGATCGTGACGCCTTGTGCTCGCGGTTTCCGAGGCCCCAGCTCAGTCTGGTCACTTCAGCTGTCCCGCATCAGGGCAGCTCAAAGACACTGGGCCTGACGTCGCCTCAGCTATATAACTCGTCGTCCTGGATGATGATTCCCCATTATTGACTCTTTTCCTTTTTTCCTTCCACCCACTTACTCCCGAGAGGAGGTTTTCTTTCTTTTGTGAACCTTTCATTCCTTCGGCCACAAACCACGCCTACACGGCATTCCTTATCTTATTCGATTTTCGCAATGAAGTTCTCTTACGCCTTTTTCGCCGCCGTCTTTCTCGCCATTCAGGTTGCTTCGCTCCCCACACCAGGGCTCGAGAAGCGAACGTATCAGGTCGGTCCTTGTTCTCGACCAAGTTCAAAAATGTGGTGTCTAATTGGTTTTATTAGGCTACCTCGCTTGCTGCGCCCGTCGCCTGCACTTGTGCTGATAGCGGCTCGACGGCCTCCTCTGCATCTTCACATGCCTCTTCGTCATCTTCGTCTTCAGCTTCTTCGTCTTCCTCCAAGTCTGAAGACTCCTCTTCGTCATCCAATTCTTCGTCCACCACTTATGGCTCCACAGGAGGAGTAACGAAATCTGAAGAATCGAATGCTGCCTCATCTTCAGCGAACGAATCCGCCGCATCCAGCGCATCGTCTAGCCAGACTTCCAGCAGCTCAAGCTCGACAACCCAGAGGCCTTCGTGCAAGCAGAGGGTGACCACAGTCGCAGAGTTTTCATCGTCGAACGCGTCCTCCTCTGCTTCCTCTGCTGCCGCTGCCGCTGCTTCATCAGCCAGCTCATTGTCTGCGAAGTCATACGTGAACGGTGGCTCGTCCAGTTCCTCGGAAACTTCATCTAACTCTTCTTCATCTTCCTCGTCCTCATCGGCTGACGCGGCCTCTGCATCATCTGCATCCACTTCGTCCTCTTCTACATCTCACGGGAATGACGGCACGAAGACGGTCGTCGAGGAGTCAACCTCTTCGTCTTCTTCTAGCTCATCTTCCTCCGCCGCAGATGCCGCACAATCATCCGCTTCTAGCTCTTCGTCTTCATCGACCGCCTCACACGGAACAGATGGCGCGAAGACGGTTATCAAGGAGTCATCCTCGTCTAGCTCGTCCTCCGCTGCAGAAGCTGCGCAATCATCTGCTTCCGCCTCGTCATCTTCGTCGACCGCTACTCATGGATCGGACGGCACGAAGACAGTTGTAGAAGAATCTTCCTCTTCCGCTTCCAATTCTTCGTCTTCCTCCTCAGAGGCGGCTGAGGCAGCTGCATCATCTGCCGCAAGCTCTTCATCGTCCAGCACTGTCCATGGTTCAGATGGTTCCAAGACCGTCAAGGAAGAATCCTCCTCCTCCTCCTCCTCTTCTAACTCCTCTTCATCTGCATCGTCCGCAGAATCCGCTGCCGCGTCTGCCTCCAGCTCTTCCTCCACCACGACCCACGGGAATGATGGCAATACCACCACAACCGTGGATGAGTCTGCCTCTTCCTCGTCCAACGAGTCGTCTTCTGCTTCATCGTCTCAGGAATCATCGTCCTCTTCCGTCTCCTCTGCAGCGGTAGTGGTTGAGCATGCCATTTCGTCATCGGCCGCTCCAGTTCATGTGTCCTCGTCTACCCCGGCTGTTCATGTCACTACTTCGGCCGCGCCTGTTCACACCACAACCCCGGCCAAGGCAGTTACTACCAAGGCCGCGACCACCAAAGCTGTTACCAAGCCTGTGACCACGAAGGCTGCCGCTACGAAAGTGGCAACCACGAAGCCCAAGGCTACGACTCCAGCTTGCGCCCCTCGTACCTCATCCATCTTCCTCAAACGCGCCTTCAAGCACACCGACCATTTTTATACCACCAGCGCACACGAGATGACTAACGCGCTCATCAAGCTCCATTACATCAAGGAAGGACATCAAGGTCGCGTCTTCCCCAAGAAAGAGACCGATACCGTGCCCTTGTTCCGCATGTTCAAGGCTCACGCTGGTCCCGGTGGTGATCACTTCTACACCACCTCGGCTCATGAGCGCGATAACGCTGTCAAGAACCTCGGATACAAGAGCGAGGGCGTTACAGGGCATATTTACCAGAAGCAGATCTGTGGAAGCGTTCCCCTGCACCGTTTGTACCAACCTCATCTCCAGAACCATTTCTATACCATCTCGGAGCTTGAGGCTAAGAACGCCGCTCTCCTACTCGGCTACAAGAGAGAGGGCATTGCTGGGTTCGTGATCCCTAACTTTTAGGGTTGGCGACGAAGAGTATTTATTTTATTAATTATGGACTTTCTTCGTTTCTTCGATATTTACGACGATGGACTAATTTGCTTACGACATTTTAATGCTTGTTTATTCTCTATATTCACTTCGAGACCTTCGTTACCCCTCCTTCATGGACAATCTTGCCATGGATACCTAGGTTTTATTGGACCATTTGCCCTGCAGTTATGTACTCGCTTTACCTAGAGTACACATCTTGCTCTGATCCGTAATGAGACCCTGATTTATCTCTAAACCCTTCCCATCCGTCCTGAAACGGGATCTTCGTCCTTCGTAGGTTTGGTTGGAGCGAGATTCAGGAGCTTAGAAAAGGGGTGCAGTTAGAATCTTTCGATCGAACCACCAACACCCAGAAACCGCCACCAGAATATTTGTCCCAAAACTACGTGTGAGCATCTCCCCACCACGAGGCTGTTTTCATCGCGCTCAGAACGTTGTTTCCTTCATCTTGACAGCTCGGCCGCGCAGCGTCGATACCGTCGACCATGTCCCCTTACAAGTCTCAACCCGGGAACGATAATCAAGAAAAGGCCAGCTCTGAAACGATCCCTCGTGAAGTCAAGAATATTGAACTACTACATAGCTCTGGTTAGTTCGATTCACCGTTACTGTATACACAAATACTAATTTCCTAACCCTTCCATCCATAAGTTCCACTCCAGACCGTGTATGAACAATTGAATAACCTTGAAAAGCGGGTAGAGAATCTTGAGAAGGACCTCAATAAAAGTCAGGAAGAGCTGCGTACGTCGCTAGAGAGTCTCAAAATAGCACGAAGAGCTGTAAGTTGCATAGACCCCCTATCATCGGACGATTTATAATATCTCCTGCAGCAAGAAACCAGGAAAGTCATCCAATGCAAAACATTCCATCCTCCTGCGTTTATAGTCCGACTCTGTCGTCGCATCTTCGGGGACAATCGAACAAAACGCTCTCCCCCACCAGTCCCAGCATATTGGAGTAAGGAGCCGGACGCGATAAACTTGCGATAAACTCCCTAAACGCTTGACAGAGAACCCCTCTGCCGTTTACGGCATCGGCGAGATGCAGTTAAATCTCGAACTCTGCACATGTGGCGTGAAATATGACGAAAGCGCAAGTGTCGAAGTTAAGCGTCAGACGTTGTAAGTATGAGGCTATTCTCGCTGCGCAGCAGGAAGAAAGTAGTAGGGTACCCGCGAGTGGGTAAGTTTGGGATTCTGGTAGATTATAGATCAGTAGTAGCCTACTGTAACAAACAATGGAGAATCAACGAAGAAAGACTACGTCTACCTTCGTCAGGAGAATCTTACGGTGCAACTTGAAATTTTTACCTATTTGGGAAGTGTGGAACTTACATCTTGAAAAGCAAAAGCTAGTAGTATGCCCCCGGTAGCTCAGCTGGAAGAGCGTGAGACTGTAACTGGATAATGATCATCTCAAGGCCACTGGTTCGATCCCGGTCTGGGGGAGTTGGACGGCCTACAAGGTCTCATTTTTTGCACCTCGAACATGGACATCTCAAGCAAATCTCAATCGTAAAGTAATATCCAAAGAGTATCAACGAGGGGAGCCCTTCCACATGCCCAGCGACCTCGGCATTGCATCAATGAACCCGAACCGCTCATAAAGTTTCCTTCCAGGAACATCTGCCAATAGGTTAACGTAGTATCCTGGCTCGGCGTTCTCCTCCAGGTGCTTCATCAACGCGGCCATCATCGCAGATCCTAGTCCTTTTTTCTGATGATCAGGAAGGGTTGCACAGTCTGCGATGTGGAAATACCTGCGATTGGGTGGCCGTGTCAACAAACATACGACGAACTGGAAAGAAAAGAGGAAAGCAAACCATCCACCACCAAAAATTCGAGCCATGCCAACGACTTCGACTTCATCTGGCTTCGAGGGTGAGGCATACTTGATATGAACACCGTACCAGGTGCAGGCGATCGCTCCCTCTGCTTGTGTTGGGGTGACAGCGTATAATCCGGACGCTTTCCTCAAGTGTACATAGTCGCTGACCGATGGCGGGCCGTCGTGGATCGTGTAGCCTTCGGGCAATGTCGTCGCAGAATGCATGGTCCGGGTGCAAAAAGTCTGATCGGCGCTTCGGGTAGAATGAGTCGCGTAAAGACCCCCTGTCAATACCTCCTTTAACATATTCCCCTTGAAACGTCGTTTCACTCATGAAACACGGTGTCCCTGCTTCTATTCTGCGCTCCCTATGACTAAGCCATGCTCCAGTAGAAGGTAAAATCTATCTTCTAGCTGCGGATATCGTTGGCTCTTGAAGCTTGAGTCTATCGAGGGGCCCCTGATGGAATGTCTCCTGACTCCTTACGGCCACGTGTGGTCTCGCCGTTTGAGAGCGCTGAGCTTCCACCGTAACTTCCACGACAAGTCGGACTCCTCATTGCTCAAGTCAACGAACCGTCTTCCTGGGCTCTTTTCTCCAGTTTTCTGTCTTCAATGCGCTCTCTGCTACGCCTACCTGGACGGCTCTCTCACGCACTCACCCATTCAGCCAAGTCCGAGGCTTAGTTGTGCTTCTGCCTTTGTATTTGGGCATGCTAGCCTTTATCAGGCTGTATCGCGGCTTAAGAGCGCTATATGACATGTCTATGATGGCCATGGCTTGTCCAGAAGTTAACAGCCATATGGCCAAGTCGTGTCATGCCTATTAAAATGACCCGATCATTCTATCACTTTACTTTGTTTCTCCGGCCGGTTACCTTCCCACAGAGGTTATAGTTATAGCCATAAGGGATGCATCCAGGAGGCTCCGCGGCTGAACTGCTGTACCCACTACCCACCAACGAACTCTCGCCTACGACCCATCAACGACTTTGAAGAATGGCCAGCGAAATTCCATCGGGACCGGGAGTACCAGCGCTCGACAACACTTTCGGTGAGAGAGCTTCGGAGGCTGTGAATTATCGATATCCATCATCGCTTACTGGGGTATTATGCAGGGGCGGGCTTCATTGGCGCTCTGATAGCTGGAGTGTAAGCCCGATTATCCATTCTCTTGCCCGGGGCTGACCTGTACCTGTACGCCACATAGTCTGTATGGGATAACGAACCTCCAGGTATTTCGGGTACTGAGTCTTTGGAACGAGTCAGACGCTGAACTAGGGCCGCTAGACCTACTTCTACTATGTTCATTATCCAAAGGATGGGTTTGATCTGAAATTGCTGGTACGTTCAGCCCCCATCGCCTGCGACGCAACTCATCGAGCGTCTCAGGTCGCCTTCATATGGTTGGCGTTCAGCATTCGTTGTCGTCGGAGGGCTACTGATCATCCGACGCTTCAGGGTTCTCGATACCCTTCAGTTTGCTTTTGGTATGTTACTTCGTCGCAAGGCCAGAATCACGCTGCTTACGATGAACCAGTGTCCCTTACGATGTATCATTACTTGGTCTGCCCATTCGAATATATTGACCGTCTGGTTGCTTAACGTGACCTAGGTTTCTAACTACGCCAATCCGGTCGCTCTGAGGGACGCTCACTGGTGAGTATACATGTCTATGTACATTTGATTACCTATTAACATTGCCTCAGGGCTTTGAATGTATGTCATGTCCCCCTAAGCATTACCGTTGAAGTTAACGCAACGAACTAGATATCCGTTCTTATGAATGTAAGCGCGTGTTCAAGCTTCACTAGTCGCTCTTCAATAGTTGATCTAATCTCCAGGTGATCATTGGGGTGCTTGCTCAGACGTACGCTCATATTTAACCCCGTCTAACCCCCCTTTTACTCACCCGTTCTACCAGGTTCTTCACCATCCGGATCTGTCGCCGTGAGCCTTCGAAAGCTTCCCCTGTTGGCGGCAGAAGCCACTCACAAGCTTCGTCCAGTGTGCAATCCAAAATATCGATGGTGGGGTACAGTTTTCATCGTACGCATCTTTCCTGTCACTTCTCCCTTCACGCTCCTAAGACGGACCCCAGGGCCTACTTGTCGCAGCCCACTTCTGTGCGCACCCTCGATCTCTGCCTCTACCGACCAAAGCTAATTCTAATTTCTCGGTTCGGCTCTTCCGTTAAGGTTTGGGAGTTGGTGCGTATCATTCCCTAATCTTTCCGTCCGCCTGGACAAGAGACTGATAGCATCGCTCAGAGACTGTGGTATTCCTGTAAGCCGGATAGCGTCCTTCCGTCCCATTGATAGATTGACGGTCATCCAAGGTTCATTAAGAAAGAGTTTAGCCGCATACCGGAGATCACAGTAGGCTTACATCCCTTTTAGTTGACTTGAGGCCGACGGCGGATTCTTAGTTGGTTGCAGCCACCCCCTTCGCCATATTTGCTGTGCTTTCGGACGTTGCCATTGCTGCCGCCTTATGCATACTCCTTCATGGAAGCCGTACGGGATTCAGAAAGTCAGTTACGCCCCTCAAACTCCTATCACTCCCATCATGATTGATCCTCGTCGTTACATAGGACAAACACCATTGTCACGCAGCTCATTGTCTATGCCATCAACCGATGTATCCTGACATCGTGAGTATTCCTCTGACCTAAGCCTCCGTTATTGACGAAGTCGTGTACCTGATCTTGTGCTCGCGTATTCGATAGAGTGGTCGCGATCATCGAAGTCATCGTGGTGAGTAGAGTATGCTTCTTTTCCGTGTGGCGCATCTGGACACCGGGACTGAGGTGATGGGTTTTCCGTTTATCCTAGTTCGCTTTGATGCCCGAAAGCCTTTGGTTCGTAGCCATTGACTTTGTTATCGGCAAACGTGAGTATTTTCGCATTCCGCGACTTGGGTGTCGTGTGATCAAGCCAACTGAACGCTTCTGGGTTTAGTCTACGCCAATTCATTGTTGGCGACTCTGAATTCGAGAAACGCGATCCGAGAAAGGGGAGGTTCACAAGCGAACTCGGTTGGGTTATCGAATCTTGGCTTTTCGAGTGGGAGCTCTGGGCGTGTAAGTCGCTCTCGTTCCGTTTCCAGTGACTTCTCACATGGGTTATGCCTCATAGGATGATCACGTACTCAGCATATCAGTTGGAGGCAGCTCGACAGATCGAACTGAAAGTTCGGTTTCGTACAATGGTCCCAGGCATCCTGATATCAAGAAGGTCAGTCCGTTCCGCGAACTTAGATTGAATCAAACCCATTAATATGTGTTAATCTAGGACACTGTGAAGATACTGGAGACGCCAATCTAAGTCTACTGTGCTGACCAATGGGTCTCTGCATGATGTGCCATAACCGTCTCATAAACCGCCCTGCTGCCACAGAAACATGTAATGCTTGGGATAGCTATAGCCAGGTCCCGCATTGTTTTGTAAAAGACATTGTCAGATGCGTCTTTGTACGTGATATCGAGTAATGACCAGGGTTTGATATGAACATGGGACATCGGCCGAGGCTATCAGCATATTCAGGATGATCAGGACGATCATAATCTGGCGGTGAATCAGACGCACGGGTATGTCACTCTCTTGTGTGAGTATGAGCTGCGTTAAGGACGGCATCACCTCAACTAAAAACAGGATTACCGTTGGTTCGAGAGACTTAATCTTGATGGATAAACTCGTTAGACGAGGTAATGGCTCGGTTCCGAAGAGCTCTCGGAACTGGGAAAACCTGAAAGGAACTTGGAGAAGCGTGATCCTGGTCAGATACGACCTGGCGGATTCCATTTTACGCGCAAGGGTATCGAAGGCGATTGTGGTGCCGCTTCCAGCGTCCCCATTTCCATATGGTGTGATCTCCAGAGAGCGGAGTGTGGTAAGGAAGGGGGCGTACTGGATCATCGAGTGGTTTATCCCAGAAAAGTCTAGGGAGAGGGCGGTAAGGACGGGGACCCTTTCTTCAAGAAAGGAGGAGAGAACGCCTTGAGCTTCGCCGAAGGAAGGATTTGCTTTGCATGTCACATGCAGGCGAAGAGAAGAAAGGGCAGGCAGCAATACTGGAGACAGTTGATCAAAACTGAGAAGAGGTTAGATGTGGTGGACTGAACTCACGAACGTTAGAAAACAAGTGAGCGAAGAAGGGGAAGATGTGTTCATGACAAGAGATTTGAAGATTGGTCAGAGTTTTTGAGGAGGCGTTGATTAGGTGTGCAAGGGCAAGCATGCTTTGGCTGGTGGATTCGCGAGCATAGACAGGAACGGTTGAGGAAGTGGAAGTTTCCCTCCGAGAGTTGAGCAGCTGGTTGTTCGGGAATTTGACGTGGATGGATTCTAGTGAGCATGCCTCTGGGACGTTTGAGAGAACTTCGTATAAACCACCGGTGCCAACATGAAGGGAAAGACGGCGTAATGTTCGCATTGACCATACTGTCGCTAAAAGTGGCGAGATATCGAGAGCATCGTTGGGG
The DNA here is from genome assembly GCA_029747585.1 of Pleurotus djamor. NCBI lineage: Eukaryota > Fungi > Basidiomycota > Agaricomycetes > Agaricales > Pleurotaceae > Pleurotus > Pleurotus djamor. Next base: position 25,088 of record JAPEVF010000317.1, on the reverse strand, counting down.
GAATTCCATATAATCGTGATTTGTTCGAGATTAACGACGTCTTTGAGTAATTGCGAAAGGGTAGGGTAAAAGATATGATTCGTGCTATCCCTCGAGGGCTGACGGGGAGGCAAATCCAGTGAGACGCTTCGAGGGCGCTGATCACGTATGCAGGAAAGCGAGCTCAAGATTGATAGCCATGACTGGTGCAACCTAGCGCTATTACTGGGAGAAGCAGATACTTCACCGGAGCTATATGGAGAGGTCGGGGCGGACGTGGAACCACGGAGAGCGAGCTCAAAATTCCGGAGCTCCGATAGCAGGATAGAAAGCTGTAGTACGCGGGAGGCAATGTACGAGTCACCTCTGTCATAAGTCCAGCATTAGTATGAATCAACGAGTCATTTAGCGAAGGCTTGTGGTGATCACTCACGACATTAACTTGGCTCGCTTCAGACTGCGAGGTGTGACTTTCAAGAGCAAGACCTCTTTGTAGCGATGACTCCAGACGTGATTGTAGAATACACGGTTGACAGACATAAGCCGGTTTGCTTCAACTTCGGGGAGGTAGAACAGGACCTCATACCACAATTCGTTCGCAAGCGCAACCATTGGAAGTGAGAGGGAAGATGACGTTAACGACCCTCGAATGCGACGGACTCTGCCTTTTTAGTGCACAGTCGTGTTGAGTAACCTGGCTACACATTGCAGCAACGCGCTGTCAAAAGATCAACAAAAAGAAATGCGATGGTCAGCGGTCGGAGCAGTGTTGGGGTTCCCTTGCATTGCAACTTTGGCACGAACACCATGCACTCAATATTTGAGAAGAAAGCAAACGCTGCTACATATCCTCCAGAAAGTAATGAATACCCTGCAACAGCGTCGAACAAAGAAATAACCTTCGTCCGTGCACAGATCCACGCCGGAAAAGGGCTCGCCATTCGGCCGTCGTGCAAACACCACGAGACGTCCTTGGCGAAGGAAAATGGGCAAGCTGGCCAGCTAGAAAGGAGCAGATCAACGAAGATAGGGAATTCATTGAGCAAAGGCGAGCTACTGAATACGGGTTTTGACGATTTGACCTCACCATCGGGGCGTATCTAGTGCTCGTCATGGTCTTCCCGTAATTTTGGTCCCTGATAAGGACGCTGATGGCCGTGAGTATTGGTTCGATACGTGAAGGCTATACCTCAAGTATTCACGCTTTTCAGTATCCTCTGCATCGATAATGCATCATACACTCACCACCCTGGGCTTGCCAACGGACATGATTCATGTTCATTTTGTAGGGAAAGCATCGAACCTATTCTCACCTCGCGAAAGGTCGGAGTGCCATGATACTCATGAATGAGCGACACTGACTTCGGGCAATAGACACCGAATACAGAATACGATTGCAGACGTCGCTTCTCTCCACCAGAAAGGCGAGGTGCGATGTGTTGTCCTCGACCAAGGCAGTAGAGGGGGACCTCCTATCGTACCTACTGAGGTCATGGCTAAAGGCGAACGTATCGTTGTCAAAACCCTCCTCATTGATCACCACCAAAGTGATGCCTTTCCTGATGAAACGACGGTATTGAATTCCCCGAAGACAACGCAAGCAGTATTGAACATTGTTGATAGGTCGTTTCCGCGTGCAACGCTCCGCCGGTCTGCACGTCTTCTCTCTTGACTTATTTGATATGCTATCCCCTGAACGACGCGATTCCGGAAAGGTGTACTCCATTTCGTCATGACGACCGAACGGCTGGTTAACATTACTTCCCAGATGTGCATTTGGTGCGTTAATTGGAATTTATGGTGATCTGGGTGCGAATACAATCAAATTCGGTGATATCGACGGTGATTGGCCTGTGAGCGCGGAAATGATACTGCTTGGCGATGCTGCAAAGAACTTGGGTAAGAAGAAGATCAGCGATGCTGTGTCTCTGTTAAACGCGCGTAAGTGTTGGTGCGTTTCACAAGGACGTGCCACTGATCAAGCTCTATGTACCCGCAGCAAGGCGGACGCCAGAGTATGATGGTGAGTGTTTCGTAGTTGCCACTCGGAATTGCGGAGCTTACGCCTTTCTAGTTGAGCTCGCATGGAATGTCCGTCATCCATCAGCCCTTTCTATCGACAAAACGACATGATTGACCTTGATGCTTGATGACTTACTTAGACACTCCTACACGCCCATTGCCCAGCTGATATCCTGGGAAGCAAAGAGCTTTGCGAGATGAAAGTCCGTATTCGCGAGGAAGTCGAACGCTGCTCCCATATGGCTCCTCAGTTCTCGCAAGACGGACAGGTAGCGCTGCTGCGCATCGACAGCCCGTATCAAAGTTCGTAATATTTCGATGATCGAAACTACTAGCCTCAGCTGATCGTTTCACTCTGAACAGTACATCCGTTAATTGCGACACGCTGGCCATCAACGCTGAAAGGAAAGAAGTTGATGATGGTCATGGTACTCAATTGAAATTGATGTCATCAAACCTGTACTGACGCCGCGATTGATATTGAGGTTTCAAACCCTTCTCATCACCCAGACCCAAGCGTCGTGTCGTTTTCATGTCGAATTACCGGCGAGAAACGAAAGCTACCTGACAACGAGCAACCCGACCTCATATCGCTTCTCAAGATGTATGGGGAACGGACTGATGAGACGTTCATGCAGCGTGTAGGAGGAGACTTTGCAAAGGGACACAAACAAGCGACTGGCGGGATCATTTCCAAGGTTGGTTCGCCTTGCTTCGCGAAGTCAAACCGCTAATTCCAGAGACTTACTGAAGGATGACTTTGAGAAATTCGTGACGGAAGGAATGAAGATTGGGTTGTCCGCGGGATCGTCTCGCAACCGCGGAGGAGTAACACTTGACAATTATTTCTCGCGGCAAGTCTACAAATCGAACCCCAGTTTATCCCAGGCTCCAGCCTGAAACCCCCTTCCATTGTCCCATTGTCGTCTTGCTCTACACTACTTTCTCACAGCTCAGACAAACTTTTGCCCGAAGCGTGTACAGTATGGACAGAAGTAGCGGGGATCTCAGAGGTGTTTGCCCGGTGTATCCTGCAGGTGACTCCGAGTGCACAAGGTTCACCACATTTTGGAAGGGAACAGAAACCTCTGGTCTGGCGAGCAAGCTTTCACGCCGAGTCCACTACATGGAGGCGATACAAAGCTTGCACTAGCTGTTCCATCTGGACCATCCCCGAGGTGCTCCTTACTCATAACTCACAGCCGAACCGATTGGGAGGGGTGGCATTAAAAGGGGTGGAAGCGCCTTTTAAGGCGCCCGTGATTAGTCAGCACGAACGGAAGCAAATAGTCTATAAGTACAAATGCGGAAGCACTTCCAGGTACAACGACCAACCTACGACCAACCCTCTTGCTTTCCCCATCCCCATCTCTGCGATGCCTTCCACGATGAGCTCGAGCTCAAGGCGAGCAGCGGGTGCCCCATCGCCTGAAGGGGTTTCGTCTATTCCTCGCGTACACTCGCCGCTGAATCCAGCACCCAGGTCGCCAAATCCCTCACCAATTCCCAACTCGGCGTCGTCAATATCGTCGTCTGCAGCGACCAGCAGGGTATTCTCCGACTCACCAAAGTCGGGACTATTGACACCGCCAACAGTACAACCACTGCTGCCATCCCCGGTGCTGGAAGTTGAGGCACAGCAAATATCAAGACCACGCCCGCGCGGGCAATCGACATCGAATATCCCTCAGGTGACAGAGAAAGCGCAGCAATCCGTCGATGTCCAGAGCAATAGCAAACGCTTGAGCTACCCGGCGCCGATTGCTTCCTCTGGGGTTAGACGAGATTTATCAGTCGACAACATCGCCTCCCACGATGGACGCGACGCTAAGATCGGAAAGTCGAATTATCCATCAGAGTCTGATGTTCAGTCTCTCGGCCAGTCGCGGTCTGCACTCGCATCTCACCCACAGTCGAATCCGCGTGGTAGATCTGTTTCCATTACTCCACGTCTAGAAACCCAGCCGAAGCATGGCAAAGCCTCCAAAGGAGGGAAGAATTCGCGCTCTCGCTCGCCGGATTCGTCGATAATTGAGTTGCCTGGCATGGAGGGTGTCGATGGGGTGTCAAACTCGGGGATACGACCAGGAGAGCCTGTTCCAGGGCATCTAGGGAGCCCACGCCTGAAACCTTCAGCATCCTTATCGTCATCGCCTTCTCACAGTACTCTGGGACTTCCAGATGCCAGCCCGCGCCATGATTATCCACCATCGTATCCGCCGAAGCCCTTTGGCGAAGCGACATATCGCAGTGTAACCAGTGTCGATGCCAGCCGTAGCACCGTTTGGGGAGGTGACAAGAAGCCTCCGAGACCGTGGCACGGCCCATCCCAGACAGAAAACTTGCGCACTCCAAACATGGAAGAATGGGAGAAGATTAGGGATGGGTCCAGGATGAAGGAAAAAACAAAGGAGAAAATCAAGGATATCCCAGAAGAACAAGAAGAAGGTTGGTTGGCTACTCGAAACGTAAGTCCTTTGGGTAGAGGGTTTGACGTTATTATGCGCTGGTTGCTGATGACCCTTACAAACAGCAAGTCGCCAGTGCGGCCAAGTCTATTTTGAGTACTGCTGGCGACGTAACCCACGAGCTGCTGGAGTTGGGGGTGGACTACTTGGGGTTTGCTCCCGTTCCTGGGTTGCAGACAGCTGCGAAGACTCTCTTACAAATATGGGATGCCCTTCAGGCAGTCGATGTGAGTTCTTGTGTTTCTGTGCCTTCCTTTTTCTTGCTCTCGCTCTCTCTTCGACGACGTGGTCAGAGTTGTTGGTGGCGTTATGATTCTCCTAATTCTTTCAACGACCCCTCATTTCATATTTCCTCCGCATTGGAATTACCCCCTCCGATCACTTTCACGTTTATTTCGAGGGTGGTTACATATACGCCTACATGGCGATTGGGGTTTCGAAACCATTCTCTTCGCTCTTTCATAAGACCTATCTGGCCATTTCGCCGCTTCTCCCGCGTTTGCTGGTTGAATCCTGTTGGACAATCGGGTTCTGGGCACCGAGATAAGTGGATGACGGCCGGGATTACTCGACCGTCCTCCTCTGGCAAACCCATTTACACGGATGATGCCCATTCACTGGTTTGGGTCTGTACATCCGGAGAAGCTTGCAAAGTCTACGGTACTTATATGTACGCACTCGCCCATCCCATCGTTTGCCACTATTCAGTTAGGACTAGAACTGGGAAAAAGCTTCATCGGTCCGATGCGACGTGATCCTTCTTTGGTGTTCTTTTCCATTCAAGTACTTGCAAATCCCACACACAGACAAGACGGGCTGTTGAGCTTGTCAACCTCCGTTCGCTCTCCCACATATAACGTTGTCATCAACGTCAAAGGGGACTCCTTGATGTGGATTGAGGGGACGGGTGGTAAATTGAGTTCAGGGTCGAGGTGCCTTTTGCGGAGGCTCGGTACCTGACTCCGATGATCGGACCCGGGACTTCTTTGCTTTCCCTTCGAACTGTTGGACAAGGCGTTGACCAAAATGCTAACTATTCTAACAACAGCTGAACCGGATGGCCTGTCTAGGTTTGGTGCAAGACTGTGCGTCGAGTGTACTAGCCATTCGTGATGAGATCCTCAACGCTGGGGTGTCGGTCATGGTTGAGACGGACAAACCGTTCGCTGAGCTCAATGCGTGAGTCGACCCCGCCATCGTATATGCATCCGCTGAAATGTCTTTCTCTTTCAGAGTCTTCGTAGCTGTGAAGGATATGCTCGAGTCCATCGCTGAGATGTCGTTCTTGAAGCGATATCTCAAACGCGATGATGTTACCCGTCAAATCAATGGATGCCACAAGAAACTCGATAAAGCACTCATGCATTTCGATGTAAGCTTTCGTGTCTGTCTGACCGTATCATCTCTTTGAGGGGTCTCTCATTTTCGCTCGTGTTTGCGCAGAATTCCATCATGCTTCGCGTGCTCAAGCACGTCATGTCGACAAGAGAACACTCCGAAGAGATGCGAGTAATGGTGGAAAAGATCTACACCAAGGAGATGTCGTCACCAGTCCTACAAAGCCATGGGATCCCGCCGTCACTGTCTGCCGCCACGTCTCATCAGTCTTCGATCGAGCCAGGGTCAGAGGCCTGGAGTGTGGTGAACGACGTTCGCACTCGCATGCGCGATGTTGACAACGCGTTCGATATGGCGGACTTGCGACGACTTATGCAAGCGGCCCTACAGGCAGGTAGCGACGCAGAGATGATTCGTACTTTGCAAGTCGGGCGAGACAGCATGCCGGAGGCGATCAAGGCCTTACAGAGAGAACTCGATCACGAGAAGCAGCGAGAGTACATGATTGCGAGTGGGAGTGCACTCACGCAACAAGGCACTTCGACTTTGATGGGAAACGACCCGAGAATTCCAAAAGTTACTAGGAGGGTCAGCGTGACCAATGTCCCGGTGCCATTGAAGGTAGATGACAAGGGAGACTTCATTCTGGAAGATGTCATCGATGCCTCAGCACCTGAAGACGTGTTGACTCCGTCCGTCGCGTCGCCGACTCAAGTCCCTTCTGTACAGACCCCACCAACGGAGCAGCTCCATCGGTCTCGCACTGTCGTCAGTATCGAAAGCGTGGAGAGTGGATTTGAAGAGCAACCGAAGCCAAAGGACACCCTCGACAGGGAGTTCATGGAAGGCGGGTTGGATGCCCTGAGAAGGATGAGTAAGGGCATTGATAAGACGTTGCCTTCGTGGACCATCACCGAGTACGTCATGGTATTACTCTCCTAGATATCTCTTTGGCTGACCTTTGACCAGGTTCGAAATCTTTCGGGAGGAACAAATTGGAGTGGGCTTTTTCTCGGAAGTCTACAAAGGAACCTGGAGAAACCGCACTGTCGCTATCAAGCAACTCCACCGTGGTACACCTCAGCGACCTTTCGTGCGAGAGGTCGAAATATGGAAAACCTTGAAGCATTCCAATGTCCTCAAACTCCTCGGAGCTAGTACGCCTTCTACGCCGCCATACTTCCTTGTCAGTCCGTACATGAAGAACGGGAGCCTAGTGGAGTTTCTCAGCCGTGTTGCTCGTGGACGGGAAATTGGGGTACTCAGAGATGTAAGGAGGCTGAGCCCCATTGGCTCAGGTCTTTCGAGAGGGAGCAGCCTGTCTCGTAGCCCGAGCCCAAGTAGACGAGGCAGGGGAAGTCCTGGTGGAGGTGCTGGGATTGGCGGTTGGCGTATGCTCAGCCTACCGCCGTCGTCCAGTAGCGGCGCTTCAGGTGCTTCAGGGACTGATCCTGGACATTTGACTAACTCGGGTCTTCTCGAGCCTAATCTGGTGGGATTCATGTACGAGATTGCGAAAGGGATGGAATATTTACACGAGAATGGGGTCCTCCATGGCGACTTAAAGGTGCGCTTTCATGCTCCCGCTGTCTCTCATGGACTGATGTTCCGTTAGGCTGCCAATGTACTGGTTAATGACAGGCTGCACTGCGTAATCACGGACTTCGGACAGAGCGAAATGAAGTCAGAAGCGTATCGGATGAGTGGGACTAAACAACCTCGTGCGTTTCCAAGTTCTGAGGCCTCACTGCATCACTTATTCTCCTGTCAGGAGGTACGCTGCGATGGCAAGCACCTGAGCTTATGCAAGGGGCCTCTGCACTCACCGCTCAGATGGATGTTTACGCGTTCGCCATAACATGTGTCGAGGTTCTGAACATGGGAAAACTGCCTTGGTCTCTCATGGACGACGATTCCGTTCGATACTTCGTTCTAAGTTGGTGCTCATTTTCCGCCGTTGTGTGAGTACATTCTGACTGTCATCAACAGAGGAGAACAATCGGCCGCCTTTACCAGCATCCCGTTATGTCACACCTCAATTCGAAGACCTTCTTCGACAGGCCTGGCACCATGATCCCTCTCACCGTCCCCAGTTTCACTCATTAGTTCCGAATTTCAAGCAAATGACCCAAGCATTCGCTAGGGTCGACGAAACGCTATCACCATCGATGTCTGACCAGTTCGACCTGGATGCCAAAAAGTACCCTTCTCCAGACATGCGACCGATTTCGTTACCATTTCCTCATTCGAGTGGTCAGTTTAAAACTAAAAGCGCCGGTATCTGATATGCTCAACTATTCTCCCTCTAGATGGTGAGCGCACCTTCGAAGCCCACAGTGTCTCGCCCGCCCCCTCAGACGATCCTTTTGACCGAGCCGCGGGTCCATTCAACTCACGCCAAGGATTTCAGTACACGCCAACTGAGGAGGACATCCATCGACATGGCGGTCCTATACGTATGCCCCAGCCTGAGCCAACTCCATTTGTGCCTCCTCGGGAGGCCTCGGATGATGATGATGATGATGTTTTCGTCAACTCGGCATCTGAAACTCCTCTCGATAATTTCTATCATTATGAAGGATACGATACGCCGCCGCCCCTCGAAGAGCGTCTCAAGCAGATTAGGAATGAGCGACGTTATCGCATGTTGCTGACCCATGACTTCCATCCCTCTCGTGAGATGCTTTCTATTCTTGCGTTGTCAACATCCTTATAGCATCATTTTCCCTTCGTAGTGACTTTGCCACTTTGGAATCCTTCTCCTGTGGCACTTGGTGCGGTCGGGTACCTGATGAAACCGCAGGGCAGTTTCGTCACCTTATTCAATGCTACAAACCCCTTAAACTCCGCTGGTCTTGATATGGCCTCTCTGAAAGGTTACGGAGACTTCACCACTGGCAAGCAGCGCGATAATAAACGCCATTTGCCCCAAAGGGTACTTGACAGTCTCACGAATATCTTCAAGAGCAGTAATGAACAGTAAGTCATGCTTCTGGACCTAGTTATCTTTTCCCTTCTGAACAAACTCCCAGCGTCCGAAAATACACATTCCCTTTAAGAGCTGGACACCGCCACGCTTATTTATGTGCAGAAACAACTCAATATCGCTACTTTGAAGACCTTGATACCCCGAAGAAATGGTTTAAATCCAATGTCGATACAATTTTAGAGCTCTATGGTGCGCAGCATGACATTCAGAAGGAGGATCTATTCTTAGGTGGGAAGTTATTAATACACCTAAGTTATTCTTAACTGACCTTCAAACGAAGTCATTGGATCCTTAAGTGCGCCCGACTATGGACTGTTTGTGAGCCACAGCCATCCCAATGGACAGGCAGGTGACACGATGTTGACAGTTATTGGTCGCTCATAAGACTTCTTTAGGCTCACTTCAATATTTTCGGATCTCAGAAAGCCGGTCATCCTTGGGGTCGCTTCACGACAGATACAGCATCCTCCCAAGATAACGGTCCTTCATATTCCGAAAGCGAGACGCCCGAGCCCCAGGTCGCAAGCAAAGTCTCCATCGTCGGCAATGGGCCTTGGGATAGCCTTTTGATCGCCAAGCTGCGATTCCGACCTGATATCGCAGAGCCGACTTCGTTGTGACCCTTCTTTTCACTGTATTTTGGAATCATCGCACAAAACTGTAGTTTACACGGACAAGTAATTCACCAATGGGACTTCGCAAGGACTTGACTCTAGAATGTATACTATCCGCCACGATCATCCTTATTATCCTGCGGCGGTGGATGAATCCTTTGTTGGTTTCCAATCCCCAATCGCGATTTTTCTCTTTTTCCTTCCGAACCTGATTCTGTTTGCTCTCACCATCCCCGGCGGTCCTTCCACTTGACCTTGGGATCCTAAGTCCTCGGTTGTAGGCTTTACTTGTCGGCACAACCAGTCGGTGAGTTTCATATCTGTATTTTTGGTCGAGACGTTTTGCTGAATACTGGTAGATGCTTCAAATAGTCTGCCGTCTGACACGCTGTGACCTCTGACATCGGCCTGTTCTGCAGTCATTGGAGCATCGTCCTCCCTAGATTTACCAAACTAAGCGTTGGTAGCCACGATCCACCGGTAGACTTTACTCCTGGATATGAAGAAGCATCAATATTGCGGCTTGGTGGGCTACAAACAGTAGGTATCCATGGCTTTCTAACTGTCATATGACATATCCGGTACGGAGCAATTTTGATCAGTTGGCTGCACCTCGTGGCATGCAAGCCTCCTTGCGGTACCGCAACTTCCAAGGTACTGCCTGGTACGGTGCTTCCAATCCTTCGCTTGACATCACTAAGCGGCCTCCGGTAACCTTCTCATCTGTCATTCCATTGGGTTCTCTAGAGTTCCCTTACGAACGTGTCGACGAAGGTCTGATATTCCACCCCGTGATGAAGAATGCGTCCACACTCTCAAACTACTATTTTTTTATCTTGCGCCGTCGTGGTTTGCTCCGCGATCGTATGTGAGTCCCTTCTTTCGTCCAGATACCATCTTAAGAGCCTGTCCTTAGTGCCTAATTATGTTCCCAGCCACATCGGGGGGGGGGGGGGGGGCGTTATACGAACGATGCCAACACCACGGTTGGTCCAGTTTCGATCGCACACACTGAGGAGGTGATGCTTCGACTTAGACCGATCTGTCCTTCGGTCCCGAAATTCAATCATACCCGCGACTACGAAACCTTGTGCAAGATTTTGGGCCGTCATATCTTCGCATCACGTTGCAACCCTTCCTTTTTAACACATCACGCTTCCACGCAGGGCGCCGGTTGCTGAACGTTCGTATATTTACAACAGCGACGGGCATCAATCGTTGGCTTATGACGTTACTACCACAACGTTAGCCTCTCCTCCCGCGAAGAATGCAGAGTATCAAAGTTATCGAATGCAACGAGCTCCTGATCGGGAGCATCTCGTCTGGGCCCTTTAGAGTGGCGTAAGGGAACGCTCTGAATTTTGGGATACTTCCTGGTACTGGGGTTGCAAAGTCTCAGGCACCCTTGGACGCGGTGCGTCAAATCGAGTTCTTCATCAAGACCCTAGTTGATGAATCCATGTGAACGGGTGTTATCACATGAGGCTACAACTTACGTTCGTTTGCCACTCCAATCTCTTCCCTTACGCGACTCTGCGTACTTGCTTTCCCTACGATGCATTCGCTAAGAATCGTGAGATGTTTCGCTCGTTCTATTGGAAATGCAGACTGATGAATGCCGTCTAATTTTACTCCAAGACGCCCCTTTCGATACCCCATTGTATACCCACAGCGAAGCCCATGTTTTTGAGCACCAAGTTCCACCACCAATAGCCTACCTGGCGGGCGGCCGAGAGAAGAAAGTCTCTAATTTCTACCAAGATTGGGTAAACCTCGGCTGTCCGAGGTTTACCCCTGAGAAAGCCATTGAAAGGCGTGAGTGTCCCTACTATCTTGGTTGTGAGAAATCTGTTCAGTATCAGAGAGATAGCATCAAATAGGTAGGTTTCGCGGGCCAGATAACACACAACTGTAGCCCTGATCAAGTTATTACCCAGAGATAAGCGGAAGCACTTTCGACTAAAAGTTCCAAAGAAGCCGTTGGACAAGCCCCAAATTAGCCCATCCGCCGTTTAGGCGCAAGTCATAGAAATAAGCCTGGAGTGATCGGCCCACGAGTCCCTTCTTGCTTGTTTCGCAAATCAGTGTCAGGCCATCGATCCAATAATGTCCCGCATATCACGAGTACTCAATCTTTCAGCCCAATCTCTGCCGGCCCGTTTGATAACAAAGCCAACATGTCCCAATAGAGATACTAGATGCGAACAAGTACCTGACCTTCGGTATCCCTTTTGTTACCACTCCTACGGCGCAACCATTTACTAACCTTTTATCGAATTAGGCAATTTCTAAACATTTTATGCTCACTCCGTTAACTCTCCGAGAAGACACGGCAGGCAAATGGCTGTCTGTCACATACGAGCTCGTCAACTTCCCTCATTGCTGCCCCTGAACGTATATAAGACGCTTCGATGATGGGTGCTCCGTTTGCCCCTCCACCTCAATAGCCAAATATCTTAGTATGCAATCCCCGCTAGGGAACAATACAACCGTTACGCATCCTGCCCTTCGTATGTTCATCTGGTGTTACGGCATAGGATCACGAGCTTAACTTCCTCTTACCTCAGACATTAGGGATGCGAACGACGCCCATGTCATTCTGGAGGCCGTGCGGATGAACGTCCTGCCCTTGATCAAACGTCGTTTAGCCACTACGGAACGCGAGCAACTGAAAACCGGCAACGTCTTTGTCTGGGAAGAAGCCGAAGATGATGGCGGCCTTCTCAGATGGACTGATGGGCGGCGTTGGTGAGAGGCTGGTGTGACGCCATCTGTAGTGTGCGCTAATGGGTCGTAGGTCACAAAGTCGGATGCGAGGTGACTACCTTTACTATGAGGAAAAGGTAGAAACCACACAAGAAGAGAAGGATGCGAAAGCTGCTCGACGGTAAGTGGACATACCCAATTTGATCATCCATACGGTTTTAAATCCCTACCTTCCAGGGCAAGAAGGGCGTCTGACCCGTCCGCTATAATCCCCCCACCAACACGGCGTAAAGACCGGCCAACAAAACCTAATGGGTTAACAAAGCAAACCTATTCGGCGCTGGTGCACTTACCTGGCTCTTCAGTGCCTAGAAAGTGGCATGTTGTCGCATATTTCTCGGTCAGTATATACAATGCCCTTGACTAGTCTCGTCACTGTCTGACGTATCATCAGGGGAACGATTACACTCGACTCCCGGTCATCGAAAATTACGAATATCTGCGTGGAATACGGGTTCCACCTGGAGTATATGTCTCCAGCAAGGCCGGTGCCAGATTAGACCACATGCCAACATATCCTGAAGAAAATGAGGATTATGGTGCCTCAGATCACCATACGTATCACCATCCCGGTGGTGAAATAGGTGTGGATCCACGAGGGAGGGCGCCACAGACCCAATTTTATGGACATTACTCCCAGACAGATGGTGCCTATCCTACTTCACCACCGTCGTCATCGTCGTCGAATTCTGCAACGTCACGATACCTCTCACCACCACGAACAACACCAGTAGGGAGCGACCAGCAGGCGAAATTAATATTGCCTCCGCTGTCGTCCCTTTGCGATCCTGATTCAAGACCGAGGTTGCACCATCGGCAAACTAACCCACCTTCCCACTATCCGCAACGTCTTGACCGCTCACCCCCTTCTAAGTACAGACCACTTTCCCCCGAAGATCGCCGAGTCTTAGATAGTTTCAAAATTGTTCTATAGCAACGCTTGTCTCAATTGTTTTGTCGTGCTTTCCTTGTCTTATGTCTTCGCGCAGTACTTCCCATACGAACTTACCCCTACCAAAACGTATCTACATGTAACTGACTTGGATGAACATTATTCACACCGATGGTTGTTGCGATGCGCTAGCTTATGCATTGTCCTGTACGAACGTGGAGCGCACCAAGCTGACGGATGTATGTCGCAACTTTTTCGGGTCGTGTACCACTATCTCCGTCTCAGAAAAGCTCAGGTTCAAAAGCTCAAGAAGCACCGAGGGTACAAGGGCGGCCACATGTAGAATTTCAAGCCTGTTCTAGATAGGCTTCGGGCCTGTAATCTAGAATCTAGCGTCAGGGAGCTTTAGTATACGAAGTACGTTTAAAAACGCTAGCAAATGGGGACGCATGCCTGACTCAGTAACATCCCCCCGACGATCTGCCGTATACTGGGGATGAAAGTTTGATGAGAGTAAAATAGCTTATTTCTCACCTGTTTCATTGACAGGCATCTCAATTTGGAGATTCATGGTGCGATAAGTGGCTCATCGCGGTCCGCTGCGACGAGAGCCGTAGTATTCCGCACCCCAAGTTCAAAATAGATGAGAATGGCTGAAATCGTTGGCAGCATCTCTGCATGTCAACGGACCGTATCAGCCGCCCGAAACATAATGAAGATGAGTGTGTAAACCATCACCATGCACAAGGACGGACGATCTCCTCGCGAACATGCAAGGGAGTCCCACCGGAATTGCATCGGCTGGACCAGTGTCTGTAACAGCGAAGGTGGGTTTCGGCGGCCGTTTGTCTGCCTCGGGACCATTCAGTCCTTCGGAATCCAGAGATCGGGATTCAAGCAATCGCGTTTAAGCCTGACATTCGCCAAAACTCGTAGCATCTCGATATCAAAGCTGAATTGAGCCTCGTCTAAGGCAAGGCTTGGCGCCCACGGCGCTTGAGTGGAGTAAGACTGCCGAAGTGCCGCTTTCGGAGATTGTATTCGTGTAGGCGAAAGAGCCTGCCGCTTAAACCCCAGTCAATCTCTCAACCAACCAAGACGATCAGAGGTGCGACTGCGCCGCTGTTGCGAAGTGTCGAATCTAATTCTTACTGAGAAAACTAGACAATGCGAACTTGACGTACCGCTAACGAACTGAATACAAAAGCTTCCAAAAACGACAAAATCAGTTTTCCATGCACGAAATCTTGTACATCCAGGCGGGTAACTTGGCCAATTATGTTGGCACCCACTTCTGGAATTGCCAACAAGAATATTTCACGTACGATGATGAGACAGAGCCCCTAGTGAGCCATGATGTCTCGTTCAGAGAAGGCTTGGATCTGCGCGTAGGTACTTCGTCGTTGATGATTATCCGTAGGCTCGGTCTAATGTGTCATGGTTTCAGGGAAATCCAACTTACTGCCCACGGTTACTCATGTTTGATACTCGAGGTGGTCCATAAGTCCATCTCTTATCTGCTAGCATTGGCCTAATATCAGTTGGCAGGCAACTTCGGCAAGCTCTCGTCCGCAAATTCACTGCACGGTTACAATGAGGACTGCGGCGACGCTTCGGATGGATCCGACGCCCAAACCACGAATTGGTAAGTCTCGAGAGACTGCCACATTACCACTGGATGCCGGGGCAATCGTTTATCCTTCTATTTTTGCAGGGACGGCGAGGTAGTGACTTATGGCGAGGAGTCTACCTTGACTTCTCCCCCTACGGGAGCCCACATGGTCTCTCATGGCGAGGCCAAAGACTCTAATACATCCGACGTCTCCTCAGATAACGAAATACACAACGATCGTGGCGGAGAGAAGACGAAGGCATCTGCATCAGATCCTGGTGTCCTATTTTGGTCTGACTTCGCCCGAGTTTCCTACATCCCAAGAACCATCCACAAAGTTCCAGAGGTATCGGATTGGGATAAAATTGACAGCGATTGGATTCTTGGACACGATACATATGCTCAGTACAATAAGGTATGATGAAAAGCCCTGTAAGCCCCGCGTATGCAATGACCTTCCTCTTCTGGTAGGATACAGGGCTCATGGAAGACGCCGTACGGCTCTTCCTGGAGGAATGCGACTCCCCTCAGGTAGATTAAACGTCCCATCTTCACTACTTCTTCCTTATCGCTGACTTTGGACAGGGTCTTCAACTCATCGAAGATACGACGACGTTCGGCTCATTCATCCACTCGTTTCTTACTTCCTTCTACGATGACTTCTCAAAGCTCCCCCTTTTATCATTTCCGCTATTGTCTGATTCGATACCAAGCAAGACCAGTGGCGTATGTTCACCCCGTTGTCACGCGCTCCGGTGTTTATGTTCTATAAATATCCTGTCAGCCCCGGTACCTCAAGCGGATGATAAACGATGCCTTCGTTCTTCAAGGCTTCGACGACATACACTCGGCGACATGTATACCCATACAAAATCCCATCTTCTGGAAAAATACCCCTTCGACAATTTCGCATGTCCGTTCCTTTTTCCACGTCATAATATGGGTAATAATTGCTCACCGTCATGATATAGGGTGACTTCTACTCATCATCAGCTGTTCTGTGCGGCCATCTCGAGACCTCGACCCTCCCATTACGGTCCGTATCTACCAACATCTTATTGACGCCGATTGCCAATTAATCTTCTATTAGTTTGAGGAATTCGACATCATCCCTCTCTTTACCCAGTCTTCTCGCGCAGCTCAACTGGCGTGGGACGACTAGATTCAGCGAGCTTTCAGGAATCTGCTCATTCAATGCATCCGAGCCTTTCAACGCTTCTCAACCCATGTCTGAATTCTCTCTGCCAATTAAACTCGAGGTAAGGGGTGGTCCGTCCTCTGACCGTGCGTGCTCAAACCGTCGATCGATGGACCTTTTACCAGCCCAGTTTACCCACATCATATGCCTGTGTCGACGTGACACGGGGCTTTTCAAAGGATGACCTCCAGGCCTACGAAACGCGGCGTTTACAATTGTCTACAACATGCCCTGTCAAGAGGTTTGTCATCCTTCTATCTCTTCCGTATTGTGTCCGTTTCTCAAAGTTTGCACACAGTGTTCACGCACCAGGTTATCCCTATGACAAGTCTTTGTCCTCATTGAGGACATCTCAGTCATCTCGTGAACCCACAAGCTTGCGAACCTCACCGGGAGACGATTCCCTCCGTTGGTTCACCCAGACTAAAACCACTTCGGGAACCGCCCGTATATTCAGCGCCTACGCTAAGGCCATCCAGGCCGAGATCACCCAAAAGCCAAGTGACGTTGCGCAAACCACTGGCGTGGATATTGACACGCTTAGAGAGCTTGTGAACGACCTATGGAGAATGCACGATGATTACGATGACATGATTGATCTAGACTTTGATGGTGAAGAGTAGAGTAAGTAGTTGAACAGAGATTACATAAATAATGCAAGATACATTTCCTCAGTTTTCGGTTCGATACCCCTCGCAGGATAGGGTATGGTACATATGTAGTCCGTTGACATTCTAGACTGATGATTGGTTCCTCATCAGAGACAGGTCTATTGATATAGACGAGTCGGGCACTGAGCGGATGCTTTCATTACCGGTACCCTTGAGCTTCGTTCCCACCGTTTCATGAGAGCCTGCCTTGACGCTTTCCAATGCCGTACCCACTTCCATTTCGTCGCTCTTGGCAGTTTTCCCTACTATGCCGATACCTCTCAGACCGACCGCGGCTACAATGAGACTCAGGGCTGCTGCTGCGAGGCATGTCCATCCAGCCGCCCTAAAACCAGCCATCAAGACCTCCGGAGAGTCTGCAGCTAATTCAGGATGCGACTTGTTGTACTTTTCGCTGGTGGCTGTTGCAATACTACTCGTGACTGCGAGACCGATCGAAGTCCCGAGCTATAGAAGGGAAAGACATCAGAAATGAAAGTGTAGTATCGATTGAAATAGGCACGTACACGCGTGGCGACGTTAAAGATGCCGCCTGCGAGAGACTGAGAATTTTCGTCAAAGTTTTGGATGATCTGGAGGTTCCCGACAGGATAGACCGCATCTGCGCCCACTGTCACACAATATTGGCTTGGCACGTTCTTTTGTAAAGGCGTTCAAGATACGCACCTACGAAGATCATAACCAGGAACGCACTGGCCCAGTAAGAAGCGTCAACGTTAATGGTACTGAAAATGATGGGTGCGATCTGGTGACCGTGTCCCATGATGAGAAGCCATCAAGAGCAAAAAAAGCTAATGACGTACGACACTGCCGACGAGGCCCGCCAGTATTAAGGCTTGACCCGGCAGACGGTTGACCACATAGCCCGTGATCAAGTTAACGGAAAAGCCGGCGAGGGCCATGGGTATAAACCGAAGCGATGTCTCAATGGGATTTAGGAGATTGACTTGCTGGTAGCTGAGTGTGCCATTTCAGGGTCAGATCATGGAGGTAACGCGGGTTAGACGGAGCGGACGTACTAGAGAGTGGCGAAGTAACTCAATGTATTAAAGCTCCACCTGTAGATGTGCGGGGTACCATATTCAGCGAACTTCACCAACGAAGTCTGATGAGTGCCGAACGTACCATGCAAAGAAAACGATCGCAATGACACTTCCCATCTTGGCACCAGGCTGCTTCCACATGCTAAGGGGCATAAGCACAGACATGTCCCGAGCTTCACGCCATCTTTCATAGTACAAGAATACACCTAGGATGACTGCGGATGCTGATAAGAGACTTGGTATGTGTGGAGTTGCCCAGCCTTTGCTGGCTGTAGTTGAATCACTGGAGAATATTTAGCCTCAATCGCTACGTAGGACGGATAAACGTACGCGAGACTGTAGGTCAAGAGGCCGATGCCGGTCATACTCAAGATTGCACCACCCCAATCGATACCCTTGGTGTATCGGTGTGTTGGCGGTGTCTTGGGAAGAACTAACCATCCAAGTGCGACGAATAGGAAGCCAAGTCCCGCCTGGATGTAGAAAATGGAACGCCAAGTAGCACGACTGTCCGTAAGAATCCCACCTGGAGCCAGATGTAACTTAGATTCGTACTTCAGGTTCAAAAAACGAGGATAGGGACGGACCAAAGATCAAACCGCCAATGAATCCTAGAGGCTGGCCAGCGCCCAGTGCCCCGAATGCCTTATTTCGTTTCGGGCCAGGTGGGAAGTACGATGAGAGCAGCCCAATACCTGAGGGTGTATTGGCCGCCGCACCGAGACCCTTGAGAGCGATGAAGACGATAAAGGCAACGTCACTCGGTGCGAAGGCGGTGGCAAGACTCCTGATGTGATCATGGTTGTTAGACTCAATGTACTCCGTCGGCTAAGGGNAAAAAATCTCACCATGCAGCGAACCAGAGTGAGCCGAGCATAAACATCACTCGGCCACCCACAATATCTCCAATTCTGCCGAAGAAAAGGAGGAAACAGCCATACGACAGGCTGGTTTTCCGTGTTAGTCGCCATGATACCACGAGCAACGAGCCACCGTAGCCTATGACACTTACGCAAAAACGTTAACTGGCCATTGTAAGTCAGCCTAATGTTGTGAAATGATTAGTTTATGTTGTCTTCGTGGGTTCCGTCTTATCGAGCGACGCGAAATATTGACTCACCTGCCTGAAATTGAGGTCCTTGCCGATTGTGGGGAGGGCGACAGTGAGCGCTCCAGACAAAAAGACCTAAAAGGTTTAAGCGCCGTCAAGGGTCGTCAGACGCATAACTCACGTTTAGCGTGGTCACTCCAGAAACGACGAGGACCACGATTATGTCCCTCACTGAGGACGACAACATGGCGGTTCGGTGGGAGGTTGGAGTGAGTCAAAGACAAGTTGTTTACTTTTTAAAAACAAACTCACATTTCCCGATCCTCGCCAATTCTAGATCACGCAACCCGGGCATCGCACAATCCAATGCCCCATCTAGGAAAAAATTCTCAATCAATGTGGGGCTCAGTCCCGCCACAGATGGTGCAGAGCGACGGAGTCGAACTCCGTTGGGTCGCCCATTCGAGTCATCTCTATCATCTGGGCGTCTGGCCACATCAGAATTTCAGAGGTTGGCCACTTAAAACACCGGCGCGTTCGCGTAAATTTGCGCTCCTCCATATGCTGAACCTTTCTCGCCAAACTTGCGAGCCAAAGCTCTGGAATCGCTGGGATCAACGGTGGTATCAACGCCAATCCTTGGAACTCTTAAGCGACACTTGTGTACATGTTTTTGCTTCTGAGTCTGGAGATTAGGCTAATACATGGGCGGCGATTCTACCGATCCTCTGATGACCGCTGAGAAGCTGTTCAATGTACGTTGCTTTCTACATTGATGACCGAAGTTCCTGGATGTCGACTGGATAACCTTTCGCTGTCGCCTCTCCACATGCTTGCGATCATAGATGGGCGGAAGAATTGATGATTGCAACCGTCCCTCAGAGGACGTCCTGTCTATTTAACGTCGCTGCTTGGGTGCCTTCATCACCACTTGGTCCCGTCGGCTTTCGCTGCGCTTCGTTTCACCGGATTCAGGATGCGTTTTTCTCGCTCGCCGTACTGATAGAAGCATCAGAGTTTCATATGCCTAGTCTAAGAATAGGAATACGCTGGCCTTTCGTCGCTTAAGAAGTAAGCAACTCATCCTCAGCCGAATGGTGTATTGATTACTGAAGTAACACCAAGCACGGTGAATTGCCGCGCACCATCACTCTCTCCGAAATGACTGCAAAACTCATTCCCGTTATTGTCGTTGAGCCCGGCTTCTACGCACCCACTTGCTCTAGATGCACAGATCTTGCATCAACGCAAGCGAGTTGCAGAACATCCTTCAAGAAGCCTTGCGACTTAAAAGGACATCTATTCCTGTCTCAATTCTTCACCTCGCCTTCATCCTTTCAATCAAGCCCTCACAGCTAGAGTATTTCCTCGACAATGGCCACCATTGATCTGCTTCCCAACGTCACGTCAATCTCATTTGGCGTCATCTTAGTGGCACTGTCCTCGATCTTGGCAATCTTTCACCGCGTCATCGAACATTTCCGAGATCCTCTTCGTGACATACCTGGGCCCTTCTTGGCCCGTTGGACGTCGCTTTGGCTGGCATACCAAGTGAGAATGGGCCGTAGATATCTCGTGGTCGATGAATTGCACAAAGTAACTTCTCTTCAATATCTTTGTCCCCGGTGTTCTAATACCCTCCGCCCCCTAGAAATATGGACCGTTCGTTCGCATCAGCCCGAACCATGTTTCGGTCGCCCACAAAGACGCTATCAACGTCGTTTACGGCCAAGGATCTCGTGCCTTCGACAAATCGGCCTATTACCATGCCTTTGTCTCTGACAAGGCTTCTATCTTCTCTACTGTCGACCGTCAAGACCATGCTCAGAAACGCCGCCTTGTGTCACAAGGGTTTTCGTACAAAGCCCTCCAACGTGTCACCCCTCTTCTTCACACGAATCTGGTACATTTCACGGACAAAATGGATGAAATCTGTGAACGTGGCGGACCAGTCGATGCCCTTCAATGGTTCAATTTCCTGGCGTTCGATATCTTGTCGGATCTCGCTTTCGGAGAGCCCATAGGGATGGTTTCGAATGTGGGACATCTCATTTAGTCTCTTGGATCATTCGCGCTAATAATAGATCCTACGGTTAGGAATCCGATGCAGTCGCCGTGATGGGAGTCGATGGAAAGATCACACAGGAACATGCTATCACCCTCGTTGACGAGGTATGTGTGTGCACATACGTTCTACATTATAACTAATTTAGTAACTTTTCCCCAGCGGGAGCATTTGGCTGCCGTCGTCGGGATCCATCCCTGGTTCAAGACCTTATCGAAGTTCATCCCCGATCCGTTCTTCATTAAAGGACACAAATCTTCCACTGGTCTAGTCGACCTCGCCCGTCGCCGTGTGACCAAGCGTCTGGAATCCGGGGCTTATAGGGAAGATATCCTCAACAAATTGATCGACGCTCGAACTGAGGAAACCGGTACCCTATCACCTGAACAAGTCACTGAACTGATTGCGGAGACTGTTACCCTCCTGTAGGTCGTCTTTCCAGGGGTTTACGCATTTTGTTGACCGGAATTTTAGGATCGCTGGATCTGATACGACGTCGAATTCCATTACCGCCATTATTCACCTTGTCCTCACGCATCCTCATGTCTACCAAAAACTGCTGCTGGCACTCCAGGAAGCGATTCCTTCCGGTCAGATTCCGAAACACGAACATGTCAAAGACATTCCTTACCTCACGGCTGTCATTGACGAAGGGTGAGTACATTCATATGGACGCAACGATTGCTCATGGATAACCCGTTGAAATCAGATTGCGGTACTACGCAACGACCGCTATTGGTCTTCACAGAGCCGTTCCTCGCGATGGCGTCGTCTGTCTAGGCAAATTCTTCCCAGAAGGAGTGAGTAGACGATTAATTTTGACAATTAGACGGCTCACAG
Organism: Pleurotus djamor; assembly: GCA_029747585.1. Taxonomy (NCBI): domain Eukaryota; kingdom Fungi; phylum Basidiomycota; class Agaricomycetes; order Agaricales; family Pleurotaceae; genus Pleurotus; species Pleurotus djamor. The sequence continues at coordinate 3,540 of JAPEVF010000317.1, read as the reverse complement.
TCATTTCCAGACGGAGATGTCTGTTCCCGCATACACGATCCAGCACGATGAAACGATATGGGGTGACTCGGAGACATTCCGCCCCGAACGATGGCTTGAAGAAAAGGATTTAGGCCGCTATCTACTTACTTTCGGCAAGGGTCCAAGACAATGCGTTAGTAACTTTGGTTTATCCTATCGCTTTACTCTGTCACTGATATCTTCTACCTTTCCCTGCTTCCCACAGCTTGGACGGAAGTGAGTTATCCGGTGTCATGAACTCCGTCATTGGTTGATACTGATGTTGTATTTCTAGCCTTGCCTACATTGAGATGCAGTTGGTTATCGCAACCATGCTGCTGCGGTACGAAATCAAGCTCCAGTCCGACCATCTAGAGACAACTGAAGGCTTCATGCACAAGCCTCTCCATATGATGGTCGAGCTTAAAAGACGGGTGGCTGCGTAAAGAAACTCCCGTTCCATAAAATTATCTCTACTAAGGTCCCGTTACCCCTTCTACTAATAGCATCCATAGATATCCTTCCAATTTCCCTGTTTACCTTTTCTTTGGGCGTGTACGCAAACTGTAGAATTACCACAACATCGAAATCCCAGTTCCCTTTTCCTGGCGTAATGCTACGATCGTAGTGAACTAGCCCAAACTCCGACTCGAGGTCAACGTTTTACTTACTCCCAGGAACCTACGACCATCTCTCACGGCTCCGCAGTATTTACTATTCTAAGATCGATTTACCCACCGTTACTTCTCAAGCGATGTGGCTTATTCTAGCTCGAATAGTTAAAACATGTGGATGCTAACGCAAGTGACTTGCTAGGAGTTATTTTGGACATGGTGGTAGACATCTAAGGAGCGATCTGTTCTGGAACATTTTTACGTACTGTGAAGGAAGACCTAGGTCACCTACTATGAAGTTCCATCATCATCATAGAATGACCGGCGAAGGGAGGAGGGAAGGGACCGGTACCTTGGCTTTGGGACGGGGGAGTAGTACCTGTCATGATGTTTTGATCTCCTAGCACAAACCCTTGACTCGCTTCTTTCGTGCGTAGGTCCCAGGCTAGTGAGTAGGTCTTCTCGCCTCTTCTCACGCGCAATTTAAGCATAGTGACCTCAGGTACTTGACGTGTCGCTTTATGTTTAGTCAGAGCCCCAGGTTTGTCGTAGAAATAGAGTGAGAAACATTGAGGTGTACACTTAGTAAGTGATGTAACCATGTACGAGAGAAGGAAGTACAGCTGATCCTTGGACATCATCAAGTGGGCCGGTAGGGACCGTTGAATTGAGCTAGCGCTAATAGAAAGCATCCGTCATTCACTCTAATCCCCCAGACTCGAAGGTGGCCCTATGCCAAGAAAGAATCGCATACGGGGTATTTAGACGATGATGTGAGAAATATGGAAATGAGGAGGGGCATTAGACGGGGGTTTTGATATCTGCGAAAGCAACTGAGAGACCACGTATATGATAGGTTAAGTTTGAAACCCCTCGCTTTATGTTCCTTCGGAGATCCGACGTTACCAAACTCACGGAATCGCTGGAAACTTTGTAAAGCGTCCCACAGGAACGGTGGCATTGCCATAAAGCATTCGCCCTCTACTACATGAATAGAATAGACGGCTTTCTCAGCATGTGTGTTAGTTTGGAAAATGATCACACACCCAGACCTTGGTAGCCGTACGTACTCGTTCTTCCTCCTGAAAGCAGACGTCTTCGATAGGCAATATCATTCATCATATACACAAATGCTGCTCTGAGCCCTGTCAATTCCGTAAGGCCGGTCAATCCATGCTGTTCACGTCCAACCACAGTACTTCACCGTGACCGTCGACAAGGTTCAAAGAACATTATTAGCAGGTGGCGAAAAGGAAAGGTCGAGTACATATGATCCGAGGGAATTAGAACGACCGAGATCAACTCCAGCTCCAGCTGGAGTAATGGTAACTCCTGTGAGGAAGATAATGAGTATCGTACGTTAATTTTTGGAAACAAAAATAGCTTACTTTGTTGGCTGCATTTCATTGGCTCGAGCTCACAAGGCAAGCCATTGTTCGGGTCCATGAGACGGGTTCTTCATGTCTCAGACCATAGTTGTCATCTGAGGGGGCAACGGTAGACACGACAAGTGTGGGGGAAGCGCAAGCTGCTTCAGAGGCGAAGGGATCATTCCTTATCGCAGTTTCAGAGCGATTCTCAGCATTAAGAAGCGTTCCAAAATCTGTGCACCAAGGTTGAAGGAAGCCAATGAACGACGAGGGTAAGTCATGCATGAGGCCTTGAAGGAAAGTCAAAGAAAAAAGTCGAAGACTCAAAGTGACCCTCAGGCTCTGCCAGTGCGAGGTGCGAGCGTCGGATATGAATTCAAGGAAGATAATTACATTGAGTAGAAGCTGTGGCCTATTGACGGCTCGCGGCTAGGTTACAGCGGTGGTGGCCCGACAAGTGGTGGATGAAGTTGAATTCAGCGTCAAACAAATGATTTGTTTGACGCTGACTTCCTGGAGCCGGACCGGCGGGCCGCTCGGCTCGCTCAACTTTTCGCAACCGCCCAAGCTGCCCCAACAACAACTTTCGACGCCAATTCGACGCGTCCGATTTGCCAGGTATACTTCCCTCACGCTCGTTCACCATTTTATGCTAATCATCAATATGATTGAAACCACCAGCTACGCGGAGGACATGTTCACGACCCGTTTAGTGCCGGTGGCTCGCCTTCTCAAAGCTCACTTGCACACGCATTTCATACCCGTCTCTTGTCTTGCTCTTGCCTCCTAAAATGATTTGACAATGCGGAGGATGCACCTGATTGTCCGTGGAAGTACCCCAGATTGCTGGCAGACGCCGCGGAACCGCGACACCCGAAATGTGGGGGAGGATATCCGAGATCAGCGAACTTGGACCAACCCTGCCGAAGGTTGATCTAGACGTAGCTTGGCACTTCAACGTTGTGAGTGATTTGCCTCGATATATCCTGCTCTTGTTCTGCATGTTGATTGTAGACATGGGGATTGCGACACCAAATTCCTTTTGCAATCATGGACAGCGTTCGTCTTAATGGGCGTTCCAACGTTCCAACCCAAATCCATTTCTCTTCCGATTTGCGTAAAGTCCATGCTTGCCTCTCGACCGCCATCAGAGTACCCTATTGGTCGGACAGTGCTTCAGCACTTGCCCCGGAAGAATGTAATGCAGGGTAGGGAATTCTCGAAGTGGAATCCCTGTACCCAATGAATCGATTGTATGCCTTGCTTCCGCATGCGTCGCTTGGGATGTCCCAGCCGGGAATGCAAGGTTGTCTTGTCATCGTTGATCTCTTCCTTCTTCCCCCTTCCATCCCCCGCTCCTGGTCAAAGGAATGGATACCACACCATCCACAACGCGGGGGTTTGATACCACTGTCGTAGTTGCGACTGCTGTGTAAGCATTATCCGTCCTTCTTGGTTCTTTTGCCGGGATTTTGACGGATGGATCCCGTAGCGTTACTGTCATTGACAGTAGATTCATCTCCTCCTCCTCAACTCGAACCGGGAGTTCATCTCGT